>BQNB010023460.1:0-61795 GCA_026074375.1 Tanacetum coccineum
CCTTTTGCCTTGGTCAAGGGCATTCGGTTAGGATCTGTATTAGGGTTGCTATATAAGTATATACCTAGACACGAACCAGACATACATACACAAATTGTGCATTAGTCGGTTAGGCTAGATGCATGCGTGATTGATATACATGTTATGATATAAATGTATATTACTATAAGAGTCTTATATTATATACTAATATAAGTTATGTTGGAGTTTCAGATATGGTTATGTCAAATTCAAAAGATTCCACGGTCACCTACACGGTAGTGTCTAGTCCATTTGAGGATGGATCAGACATTGGTTCATCAAGAGTCGATAGACCACCCATTATGCCAGAGGACCCATATGCTTACATAATGGCTGCTTATCAGGTTTCACCATCGCCTGACTACATACCTGGCCCCGAGGAGCCGCAGTCACCTCCTCCACTGGACTTTGTTCTTGAGCCGATCTGCCCTGAGTACATACCATAAGAGGATGAGATACTCCCGGCCGAGGAGCAGCCACTACCTGCTGCTGCCTCACCCACTGCAGATTCACCAGGATATGTTCCTGAGTTTGATCCAGAGGAGGACGATGAGGATCCCGAGGAGGATCCAGCTGATTACCCTGCTTATAGGGATGATGATGATGATGATGATGATGGGGACGAGGATAAGGATGAGGAGGAGGAGGAGGACCACCCAGCTCCGGCCGACTCTGTCCTATCTGTACACCGTATGACTGCCAGGATATCTATCCGGGATGAGCCATCTATATCACTTCCTCCTAGGGAAGAGGTCAAGAGACTTCTTGCCTTAACCACCACACCACCATCACCACTTACTCCACTATCATCTCCTTTACCACATATACTATCTCCCCCATTTCCAACATCACCACCTGCTAGTCCTATTCGCCCGTTGGGCTATCGGGCTGCTATGATCCGGATAAGAGCCGAGATACCATCCACTTCTCATCCATTACCACTACCTACTTCATCACCACCTTTGCAGTTACTATCTTCTGACCACAGGACAGACAGGCCCAAGATTACACTACCACCTCGGAAGAGGTTGGGTATTGACCTTGGTCCTAGGTACAAGATTGGAGAGAGTTCAGCTGCAGCTGCCACTAGACCGATTAGAGGTCGTAGGGCAGACTATGAGTTTATCGATACTATAGATACTGTGATCAGACGACAGAGAGCCGAGGAGGTCGGCTATGAGATTAGAGATGTTTAGGTAGACCCGAGAGAGGCTGTTGAGGAGGTAGCACTGACGACCCTTGAAGGGGTCAATGCTAGGGTGACTGAGCTTACTGCAATCCAGGAGCAGGACACGCAGGATATCTATGCTGTGATAGATGATACTCAAGATAGGCAGACCCAGATATATCAGTGTGTTGAGACATTGTTTGATGATAGTCAGTACCACTATGAGACTGCACGACTACTAGATCAGGAGGCTCTGGTTTCCCAAGAGGCATGGGGACGCTCCATAGAGGTTAGCTATATGACACGTTCAGAGATTATGGCATTACGTTCTGTAGTGATGGGTCAGCAGGCAGTGATTTCACAGTTGCAGGCAGCTGACTGTAGGAGTCAGGCTGTGACTTCAGAGATGCTACAGGCAGACCACAAGAGGCAGACATAGATTGCAACATTACAGACATTTGACCGTACCCGACAGGAGCAGCTTGTGTAGACTTTGACATTGATGCAGTCACTACAGGGACAGGTGACCACTTTACAGGGACAGGTGACAGCACTGCAGGGACAGCAGGGACCCTCTGGAGGTCCAGCACAGCCAGTTGCACCGGAGGAGGCCGGTAGTAGTTCATAGATCAGGTTATGACTAGTTGTTTTGTATATAGCCTACTAAGTATTACGGGTGACTCCCGGCTAGTAGGGCTCTAGGTTTATGTTGTATTCGTAGCTATCTTTTGTTAGCCGGCTAAGTATTATGGGTTTTATACCCAGTTCAACGGTTTAGTTGGATATTTGTATTTTCATTTCTTGTATCAAGAAATCGTATATGTTTTCCATGTATATATAGAATGGTGGTATTATGTCAGGAATGTAATATGTTTTGGTTGTAATCAAATTTGTGTGAATGAATGTCGATTTAGCTATACCAGTGTTGAACTCAGTTCAGTTATATAGTTCACTGTGGGATGTGATCTTGTTTTAATTATTGTGTATATATTATGTCATGGTTAAGATTTTATGAAATCTAACGAGTGTTATACTTTTTGTGATTGAAGAAAATGGCACCGAAAAGAACCACGAGGGCTAGACCAGCCCCAGAAACAACAACTACTACCACATCTGTCACCAATGCCCAACTTCAGGCAATGATTAATCAAGGTGTCACTGCTGCACTGGCAGCACGTGATGCAACTAGGAATGGCGATGACAACCATACCTCGGGAACGGGTGTCAGGAGGACTGAACGCGTGTCAAGAGTTGCACATATCATGACTTTATGATAGTGTCAACACCCTTTTTGGATTTCAAAAGACATTAAGGGAGTTGTTGAATTAACTCAATGGTTTAAAAGGATGGAGACTGTGTTTCGCATAAGCAACTGCTCGATGGATAATCAGATCAAGTTTTCCACTTGTACACTTCTCACAGGTGCTTTGACGTGGTGGAACTCCCACGTTAGGATTGTTGGGGGTGTTACAGAAGGCGGCAATACAATCATCCGAACATAGTAGGTGGTTACACAAAGAAAGTAAAACAATACTTAACGAGCTAGTAACCAGGCAAGTTTAAGGGCAGGGCATAATAGCATGATGTCTGCTTCGGAAATAAATATACAATCCATTGAACCTACAACTACTTGACCAGCTATACTAAAGGTCCAAGGGGGGAAGCCATTCGGCTTAAGGCGGGTGGCATGACTCAGGATCCGCTGGATGGACAGCAACACATCTACAGTCAGTTTGCCCCAAGCTCGTAGTGGTTCGTCGATAACGACTAGTCGAGTAATAGTATATATAAGTATCCCGTATAGATATAAAAATTACTTGAGGACAAGTAATAGTTTATCTTTCGGATGTCGTGTCCCAACGAGAGATGAATTTGAAATTCACGAAAGCGTTTTGTTTGATGCTTGATTGCCAAATATTTTTGTTTTTGATTTAAAACTAAATATAAAATAAAACTAAGCTAGATTATACTAAATAGCAAATAAGCAAAGCAATTAAACAACTATATATATATAGTTATATATATATATATATTAAATATATAGAGATTATGCTTGCTAAATAAAATGTTTAGATCCTTAAGTGTGATTTAATTATATAATTACGACCTTATTGATGAATCAATACATTTTAAATAAATTATCTTTTCACAACGTTGGTTTTTATTGAAAATAATTTTTAATCAAGATATCGATTACTAAATTATCGCCTAGTTATTCTAATGGATTTTGCCCGCTCGATTAACCAAAACACTAATCTAAGTAATCTGACAATATCATCTAATCAACTATTTTCCACTTCTATAATCACACTTAATTCACTAAACAATTTATCACTTAACAAGCATAAATAAAATCTACTCACTAATCATACTAATCAACAAATAAGCAAACATAATCATTTTTAGCTAAATAAATCTAAACTACTAGTATTAAGAAGATAAGAGGATAAAACCGAATGATGAACCGAATCGAATACAAAACCACCCGATTACATAAACAAAGCAAAATGCCAAGTTTATTTCTCTATTAGACTTTATTTACTTATTAGATGATAAAGTTTGGAACTTTATACACTAATAAGCTAGTAAACTCTTAATAAAGCTCTAAACTTAGAAAATAAGCTAGTTTATGTAACCCTTAAGCTCCACGCCTCATGAGTAGAATCGAATCCATCAAATCACAATTCAAACAATGGTTAAACAATATGAATAAGCTATAAGCTAAAAACTTTAATTTCAAAATATTAAGTATTTTGAAATAGAAAAGCTAAAGCTAGAAGATCTAAACAAATAAGCTATTTTTAAACACTAGATCTATTTTCCAAAAACTAAATCTAATAAGCTAAAAAGCTATCAAAATAAGCTAATCGAATAAGCTCTTAATAAGCTTATCCAAAAACTATATGAAAAGTAGATCCGAAAATAAGCCAAGTGCTTATTCTAGAAAATATATAAGCTTAAAATCAATTCGAATAAGCTATATAAGCTTATTTGATTTATAGAAAATAAGCTTTTAAACCGAAACTAGCTTAATAAAAAAATAAGCTAAAATAAATCTCACTTTAAACCTTTTAGATCTAGACTTATTTTGTTATAAGCTATAAGCTTATTTCAAAATAAGATCTTGAAAAAGAAGGTTTAGAAATAAGATAAGAGATTAGCTTATTTAGAAATAAGCTAGAGATAAGAAAAGAAAAATAAAGGGTTAAGAGTAGAAAAAGCTTCAAGTAAAATCTTTAATAAACTTCATCTTCATTAAGCTAAAATATGTTGATTACAATAAGCTAGATAAGCTATAAAAGCTTTTACAAATCTACTAATAAGCTACAACTTAAAAAAACTACACTAATATTTTAGAGAAAACTATTACTACAACTAAATCTACACTAACTCCCCCTAATATGCTGCAACTTGCGTTACTATTTATAAGCCCAAGCCCCTCAGGGGTATTTTGTAATTTTGTTGGGAGGAGCGTGTATATGCAAGTTCCATGAAATTTCCTCAAACGTCATATGGATTGGCCACGGATAAAACCTCGGACGATTTGCTCACCGAATTCCTGATCACAACAAACAATCTATAGAACGTACGTAATGGCATTCAATCATTAGATGGACAACCTGAGTGGTGCCAACATGGCATGATAATTTCCGGGCAAATCACTGGAGCCACCACCGGACCACCGGTCAACGGTGGCGGTCAACGGGGGCCAACGACAGTCAACGGTGGCGGACCACCATGAACCACCACCGGACCGCCGGTCAACCACCACGGGACCACCGGTCAACGGTGGTTGACCGCCAGTCAACGGTGAGGTCTGGTTGCCACGTGGATCCACGTGTGCCCACGTGGCATCCACGTGGATGCTGACGTGGATAATGTAAGATAGAGCCATACCCGAATCGAACTCGGGATGTCCCGAGTAAATGCTCATGGGACTCACCAAGTCCAACTGAGCTAGGCTTAATCACCATAATATATGGGTATATATAATTCTATTTATTGGCCATTTTAGAAGGGGGACCAGGTTCATTATTAGTACGGTTCAAAATAAAACATGACATGGTCCAAATAAAGAAGGTTTAGGGGTCGAGTAAGGTACCGATAGGATCATAATTTGGTGCTCTTTCTAATGGAGCGATCGTGATAAATGTGAAAATGTCGATAAATGTGAAAATGTCAATAAAGAAGGTTTACGAGTTCGTTTGAATCTCGATAAATGTGAAAATGTCGTCGAAAGCCACCCGAAAATTACCGTTTTTCTTCGTTTTTAATCCTTTGTACCTGTATGACATAATAACACAATACAAACATATTTGCAACATAATTATCCATATTTTAGTGTTATTAGTCCGATTTATAGTGTTTTCCGAGGTACAAATGATGTGTGTTTAAGCACACATCAAATTCTCCCACACTTAGCCATTGCTGGTCCCACACACAATGTTTACAAAACACGCCCGGAAAGAAATAATTTAACCCCCTAACTTATGACCCCTCACAATCAAACAAGAACAGAAAAGGTCTATTAAGAAGGTTCAAAAATCATTTATTTTGAAAGCGCCCCCGTTTTAACCACTTATTAATAGAATAAAAAACTAAGATAAAAATTTTATAAAATTTATTTAAAAAGGCTTTAAGAACGGGAGTTCGTCATCCTTGATTTTCACAATCCCCAAACCAAGCTTAAAACGAAATCATAGTTAAATATAAGATTTGATGCTAACACTACTCATAAATGCTAATTGTGTAAACGTAGCTACTTTTCACTTCCATATTCCTAATTTCCTTTAAGGATTTTATTCAAAAAATATAATGTGAAACGAGATCACTTATTTAAATATATTAAGGCCTTATTACTATAAAGGTGACCGGTTTAAACCATAATTAGTTTCAAATCCTTTCCTAAAGAGACGATATGCTGAGAATAAGGTCCACATTAAGGTTCTAATTTCGCATGATTTAGGGTTTATCCTTTTTATTTCATCCGAAACAACTCAACTACGAGTCCAGAGATGGAGGCTTTATTTAGATAACCCCGGAGTTGAAATTTGTCTTTATTATTATTGTTATTGCAACATTATTAACCCTTAGTCCTTTAAACAACTGACACATCGGGCGTCCTAACCCGTACGAGCCTAGTAGTCTTATTTCGACTTCGGGTATTCCCTCGACCTTTTTGAAGACTGACACATCAGGCGTCCTAACCGACAGAGCCAGTAAACTTTTATCAGTCTCGGATTCCTTGCCTTATATGCAAGGGACTAGACATCGGGGGGGGGCGTAACTAAGCACCAAAGATGGGTGCTTGAATTCCAAAAAATCTAAGGACGAACTTCACATTTTTGGAGTGGAATTTTTGTTAGGTTTATGAAAAAGACTCGGTCACCCCGTGTATTGTCTAGAATATCATAGCTCGTAGTTTAAACGTAAGCGTATGACTCGTGGTATTGGGCCGGGTCTTTTACCCACTTGTAAGCCCATACCATAGCCCATTAGGGCATCTAAACTCTTGTATAAAAGCCTCTTTCCAGCCATGAAAAGAGGTTGGTTGTTCATTTTATCAAACACACACATAAGGTGTAGTTTCTCTCTCACTAGAACTTACTTTCTCTCTCTACAAAGTCAGCCAACCCCTAGATCATTGATTGTGTTATGATATCCAATACCATACAATTAGTATCAGAGCACATGGGATAATTAGCTAGATTGTATGTGCTTTTTCTTGGTTAGATTAGATCAAAAGTTTGGTTTTTGAAGGTTTATGGTCTCATTCTTGACACTCTTTGATTCTCACGTTTGTGGTGTTAAAGTTGGTGTTTTTATAGTTGTTATGGCCTTCTAGGATCAAGTTGTGCAAAAGAAACCAAGCAAAAACGTTCAAAAGGGTGATTTTAGGTGGAAAAAGTAGTATTTTCTTGACTGTGTTTTGTCTCTCTGGCATATTTCTTGACTGCGTTTTGTCTCCTGCATTTTGTCAGAAAAAGTACATTGCGTTTTGTCGTTTAGTGAAGGACAACAACATTGTGTTTTGTCTTATTAGGGACTACGTTTTGACTACTGCGTTTTGTCTACTGCGTTTTGACTACTGCATTTTGTCTACTACGGTTTGTCTCTGCGTTTTGACTATTGCGATTTGTCTCTGCGTTTTGCTTCTGCATTTTGACTAATTGAAGACCTATATTGCGATTTGCCTAGGGGAGAATCTGTCCGTCTCATTTCTTGACTGCGTTTTGTCTCAAGACTTGACTGAGATTTGTCTAAAGTTCTTCATTGCGTTTTGTCTCCAACTAATTCTGGCAAATTTTTCTTCACTGACGTTTTGTCTATAGTCTGTGACTGTTGTTTTGTCTAGGACTACATCACTTGTGTTTTGTTAAAAATTTCCTGCTTTCTTTGATTTTTTTTTTTTTACGAAGACTTGTGTAAGTATCATCTCGTAGACTTTATTAACCAACCATCAAAAGAACAAACAACATATCACACTAATCTAAACAAATCATACACCACTTTTAACCATACAACTCAATAATCAATTGTACCTCGATCTAAATTTTATCATAATACTAGTATTCAACCCATGTCTAGTAATTCAGATGATATTCAAGCGGCCGGTTTTGATACCCGCCCTCCTATGCTCGATAGGACTGATTACGAATCATGGTCACAACGAATCCGATTGTATTGTAGAGGAAAGGAAAATGGATTGCAAATTCTATTAGTCATTGATCAAGGGACCATTTGAGCTTGTAACACACAAGGAGTATACACTCGGAACTCCTGAGGGAGGTGTCTTCTTGGACCAGTGAAAGGCCTCGTACATATGAGGATCTCAGTGACTACGGAGAAGAAACGGTACGATGCAGATTGTCCGTGCCCCCCAATATGTGCATCAAGGATTACCCAAAGATATCTACAAGTCATCAATCACAACATAGACGCAAAAAGCCAATTTGGGACAACGTCAAAATGCTACAATCATATCATCTCACACACCCATAATACTTATCCAACACCTAATAACTCATATAATCTCTTAACCTCATCAACCTTATTCCCCCAACCAATATAACACATAACTCAAACCCCCCTATTACCCCCTCCATCTTCCACACCTACATCCCCAAAAAAACATAAAATCAAAAACACCAAAAAACCACAAAAACAACACCAACCCCCTCCCATTCCCCACAAAAAAACAAAAATCACAAAACATCAAAAAAACAAAATCTCAAAAACCCCACCCTTCATCCCCAACCACTATTTCTCCCCCTTTTCACCAACCCCCCCACAAACCACCCCACAACCCCACCCCCCTCCCTACAATCCCTACTCTGTGTGTGTCCTATCAAATAATCCCCCCCCCCCCCCCTCTTTAGTTTTTATATTAATCTTATGATGCAGTCGTATCAGGCTGGTATCGTTCTCTTTCGCTGTTCATTTTTTTGGAAAGAACTCTTATAGTAATTTTTTGTGCCCATGTGGTGCATATCAATTCAAACTCCTAATATACACAAAAAACTATCCTATTAATACATAAACATACACCATAATAAGAATCTACTATAAAAAGAGTGTGTACCTCCAGATACGTGTGAAAGTGAAGATACTAAAAGATATAAATAGAACACACGCGTTAATGACACATCACCACCTAGTTAATGAATAACACTCACCACTAAATTGTGTCACCATGACAAGACCCAGATGTATAAATAATGTTACAATCTACTACCCATCACCCACTACTCACTACTAAATATAAAAGATGTTAAGTATATGTTCGAATATAATATCATTCTATTGCAAGACGATACCCACACAGTCAACGTATAAGACTCATATGCACATCCACTGTACCTCATACACTCGAGTCTCAGCATAACTACTATAACTCCATTCCATACTCAATATTAATGCAAAGTGCATCACTACCCACAAGACTAATGAACCAATCTCACAAGAGAACTTGAATTAAACACACTTCTACCCACCGCCGCACATCTAGTATCTAAATAATACATAATTAATCTCCTTCACAAGTAAATTACTTCCTGTCCAGATGTTAATTCGTGGCTTAATCATGTATTCTATTCTAAAATACAACCACATCTATTACTATGCTTCATTACCACCAGTTATAATGCTCGCTAATATAGTCTATCTACGCAGTACTCTTGTGATGTTACTATCCTCAGAGTGTACTCACACAATTCTCATAGTGATCTACTCCACCACCTCTAATATCGCTATACTAAAACAGTCTCACAATTCATTAACGCTGAACCGTCGATATTGTGTGCGCTGCTACTAATATACCATACTGCGTCAGCTACGCAATTCACGTCTCTATAGACAATAAAATGAGTCTATTCACTAATCTGAAATCACTAGTGCTACTCTCCAAACATCACTTGATTTATAATTGATGATCATCAATCACATCATCACAGGTTCTTAAGACATATCATATCGAACGGCACAGTGTGTGTGCTAACTCTCTAGTGTCACGTCATGTATAAGTCCTGTATATCTGTGACTCGTCACCCACCTCTCATATGTATCCTGAACTCTACACAATCTGTGAATATCTACAGAAGACACTCACACTGTGAGGAGCAGTATCCTTCTACTCACGTGTATCTGTGGGTAATTACTCCACCTGTTCACATATAATAGTGTGATGAGAGCTACACCCCGCTCTCCTACTTATTGTAAGTATGTACATAAGTAACCTAATCCTGTAGTTACCTCATGTGTACCCACTGTAGCTGGTTGTAATTATTCTCAAGATAAAAACAACTCCAATTTTCCCTACGATGATGAGGGAATCAATACACTCTTGTGTTATATATCAACTTGTTATAATTACTATATCATAAAGACGATAATACGTACATCTGTATTATTATCGGCATCATCGTCTCGCACTAATTAGGTGTAGTAGTTGCATAATCTCAACATATGCACAAACTCAATGATAGTGATGTTATCTCTCAGAACTCTATTGGTCTATCTCTCATATGATATCCTTCTGTAGTGATTCCAATTATCTAGACAAGAACCATGGAATCTGAATACAAACACCACAACATATAACACAATCAACCATGTCGGAACGATCTATTGTATTCACCTATCATATGTGTCCGTGTCAGTGTATACGCAACACTTCTTCCTACTAGAGAATCTAAATATTAACCAGAGAGGCAACATAGTGCTCGTAGTTATATATAAGTCTGTGCTAAGATAACCCAAGGCTCTATCACATGTATAATGAAACTGTGTAATGTCAGTTACATAGAGTAGTATGTTGTCTACTATTAATAGACCATCACATTAATACTGTCTTATTGTCTAATGCTCCCCAAAAATGGTCTACCAGCAGAATTCGTGATCTGTTTATGTGTTTACAAAAGCTCGATTTCACTGTAGCACACATTGAAACAATAACTCTTGTGGTTATTATAGTATAGATTGATAAAATATATGAGAGGAGTAGTTGATAGATTGCACTATATATATAGGATGAGACAAGCTCTACTCCTGTTGAGAGTGAAGCACTAATATCCTATTTATCATACCTTAACAACCACATTGTCGCTATGATATCACTCCCCTAGAAACTGATCCTACTCTTAGATGTAGAGTGCAGTTTCACTTGAGCATTGTAGTGGTGTAGATCTTTAGTTTAGTGATACACTTATATAGTAGCTTTCACTTGTGTTGTGTGACTTATTTCATGTGAGAAAGATATAATGTCTCGTGTAATTTATTATTGATATATACGTTAGTGATTAATCACCGTGTGACCTATGATGTTAACCATACAGTTTCTGTCTATCTCACAGTAGTTGCATGAATATCACTCAGTGATGTGGCGTGGTGTTGCGGGAGTCTACAATAACAATATGATTATTTTTACGTCCATTAATATGCTATATCTGTGTTCAGCGAGCTTTGTAGGATCCATAGAGAGCTTAGAATGATGTGTGTATGTATGTCATACGACAAGACGGGTGTTAGTCGGTGTAGTTGAGTCATAGCCTCTCTGTACTGATCTACGTATAGCTCTCACTCTGATCTCTGAATATGTATCGGTTCTCTTCCGGAGATAGAAGAACATACACTCTATAGTATGTGACTTTGATAATCTAGTGATCTATAGTGTTCTTTATGTAAGTGGTTCACTTGTTGTCTGTTCTCAGAGTTACGTGTTGATTGTCGGATAGACTATGAGTGTAGTTCTCAGAGTGTCATTGCCATGTGTTAATTGCTGAGGTATGCTGTTTCACTGCAGTTTATACGTGGATTGTGCTAAAGGATATACTAATCATTAGTGCAAAGATATGCATGATCTATAGAATAATAATCTTGGGTTTGTGTATCCTTTGTGGCCACCACAATACGATGTTTATCCCAGAGTTCCCACGATTGACTCGGTGCGCCATTGGGTAGTCTCAAAGGTCACAAAAGCGCGGGAATTAGTGAAACGTGCTATCTAATGAAGATGTGTCTGTTCTATTTTGACGATCTTAGAGCTGTATATACGAATATGAAGTGTTGTTTGTACCACAAGTTCTTGTCTTGCGGAAGATACTCAGTGTGTCCGATAAGGGCGTACCGCAGCTATTACGTAGAATAGCACGTTAATCGCTTGATAACTTACTAGAATATAATTGCCAGACTACTAGAGATGTGCACTCTAGGTACAGAGTTTACGAAAGAGCTATTTGGTAGAGTATGAGGGTAAGTCTATTGTATGATTGTTATCTCATAATGTGACAAGCATTGCACATAGTAATTTCTAGCGAATTAGTGATGTAAGTTGGGATGCTGTCTTGTCTCTTATTGATTGTGTCGATGTGTATCCTTAAAGATATGATTTGTGAAGTTTGCGTAGGTTGTAAATGACGCTGTCACAAATTACTTTTGAGAAGTCCAGTACTTGAACGAATTATACACGCTTAAATATAGTGATCGTGTGCTTCTTGTGATTTGAAGAATATGTGTCTATGAAGTATTAGTTTAACGGATCCCAACTGTGACATATTTAGAACTAAGTTGTTTCGGTGATTCTAATGAGGAGTTGTATATATAAGACTGTGTGTATAAGATCGATGTATCGCTCACGCTGTGAGAGTAAATAATACTAAACTACTAGAAACCCGACATAGATACGGCAAGCGAGTCATTTTGTATCTGTCCGCTCGTATCAAATGATAATGTAAGTAGCGAGTGAAGCTATCTAACTTTACTTTTTTCAGTTCAAATATTATCTGTAGAGAGTGTCACAGTGTGCATTGCTTACGCGCTCTGAAATAGAGTAATATATGAAACAATGAGTCTGTCGATAAGAGACTCAAAATGCAATATTGGCAATGTTGCGCGTTCTGTAGAATTTCTTTCAGAAGTGGGTAAAGCTTTAGAGTATAAAAGCATCAGCACTAGTGGCGATTTTATCTAGAGATCGTGAGCGAATACAGAGAATGCATGTTGATACCTGTGGATTCTCAACCACACTCACATCGTGATTGGCCATGCGACATAAGTGATATGTTCTGTTCGACCAGAGAGAAGAAGAGATGATTCGAGGCGCCGTCACTGTTTCTATGTGGTCACTCCTTAGGTGCTGTGTGTGCTGTGCAGAGAGAAAACTTGTCGATTTGTTCGAGCAAGAGTTTATTGTGTCTACTCAAATAACGCACAGGGAAGTTAGAATGGTAGAGACTGTTATGTTGTAAAGTGGCATCAACTGCAGTATGACGACTGAATATGTCAGATAGCGCAATACTTCGTAAGTCCACTCTAATATGTTGTCCTGATTGCCTGCACTTGCTGTGTACGCACCATTGTACTCGCGTAACTGTACTCTAGAGCGAGATGAGCGGACGTGCTATACGGCATCTGGTGCGTCGTCTCCTTGTGTGCTGTATACTATCCATGAGTTGAATGTATCCTTCCTCAAAATTGAGAGGTCTCGCGCCCATCTCAAAGACATCGATAACACGTGACTTGAGAATAGTTGTGATGTCTGACTTCTCGTCAATGTAGTCGCATCTCACGTGATCTGAGGCTAGACGCATTCATCAGATAGTGAACCTGCGCTCCTCTTCAAAGTTGCTGTATGGCTGAAGTGTTCAACCGCCGCACAGTAAGAGAGTAGACTTATAGTCAATCTCTAAAGTAGAGTGATGTGCGCGTAATTGCCTTCAGATTTCTGTTTAGAATTAGAGTGTTAAGCTCGGAATACCCGCGAGGCGAGGCTTGTTTGTTCCCACACGTTGATTCTAGTGTGATGTAACCGAGAGTTTGTCTGCGTCGCCGCAAGTTTGCTTGAGAGACAGAGAACGTCCCACGAGTCTGGAGCGCTTTGCTCGTTCTACTATTGCTAGGCGAGTGCTAGTGACATGAAGTAAGTGTATCCTATTAGGCGATGCAGTATAAGGCTGTACTCCGCTTTTTCGCAATGTTGGAGTGAAGCTGTTTTCTCGTATCTGATGAAGATCATAGCTGAATTTGTAACTGTGCAATTGTCATGTATGTCTGATTCGAGTCTTCGCATCGGTTGATATGAACACTCTTGCGCTTAGAGTGTGACGTGCATAGTTGAGATTTCGCTGATCGATCTGCTCTGTATTGTGTGTGCTATCAGCCATGAGTATATAAGCAAGATTGTTGTGGTTTAGGGTTCGCGGATCAACGCAGGAGATCTATCGCTCTATATATACGGTGATTTCTGCACGGGTAAATTAGAGTGTGTCAGCTTCTGCTACCATGTATGCTACTTTTCTATCTCATTAGATGTAGATATTACGAGTCGTTGTGTTGCAGATATAGATAGAGTTACTGTATTCTCATTGAAGCTATTTGAATAGTGTCATGGAGTGCCCACTTGAGAATGCAAGAGAATGATGCGTATGTAATCTGCTACAACGCTCTAGGAGAATTAGAGTATAACTAGCACGTCTCTAGAACCATTTTACCACGAGATTTGAGCGCGCTTTTATGCACATGGGCTTCATGTGTATCGACGCTGTGGTGAATACTAATACAGTCCATAATCCACTAGAGTGAGTTTTGTCTGAATCAGTATTACTTGTATCGTTATCAGTCGTGTTGTAGTTAGATGGCGTTGCACTGTAGTGTCAGATACTACTTAAATGGATCCCTTTGAGAAGAAGTGTTGGTCTGATTGGTGCAACGTTGGGTCTAAATTTGAGAGCGGTGATGTCGCTATATCCTCTAAGCCTTGTTGTGGTTTGTCTACGCGCTGCTTATATGGATGCCCTGTGTGTGTCTGTGAGTGCGACCCTTTCACTCTGAGATTAGGGCACCATAGTTCTTTCGTAATAGATGTCACATATTTGGCGCTCGCACGTAAATGTGCCGCTAAGATCAGAGTCACCTCTAGTGCGCGCAAAAGAGTATATCGCATGCGACTCTCTGGAGATATGTCCTTGGAAAGTAAGCTGCTTAAGCGTTTGGGTCTATCGTGATGGAGAAGATAAGGTGTGTCTGGGGTTAGTCAATAATCCCATAGGTTGTGGCTGGGTTCGGTTTAGAGACAACACACTCACGCTCACGCAGTTCGTGTAGTTAGTGTTGGGTTAGCTCTTTAGTTTTAATCTTCTGATTAGAGACTCTGTCTTGTGTTTTGTTTATGTGAATCGACCTACATGAGGTCCGTAAGTACTTCAGCTTGCTGTGGTGATGTGTGTCAACTAGAGTTGGTATGTAGTAGACTTAGTGGATACTAGAGCGTCGGTGAGAGACTATGCGTATTGTCTTGAGACTGCATGCGGGTCGGTCTATTTCTCGTGCATCATGCCTGGCTACTATACGCTTCAGCGCATCACAGTCTAAGGAACCTTTTGACGAAATACGGGTAGTTAATGTGCTGATAGCCTGCTCTACGATGTAACGAATGTGTACGCATGGTTGGTCTGCGCCATGTCTAGCGGGCGGATCGCCTAGACTTGTTGCAGCACATACTCGTTGTTGTAATCAGTCTCCATCCCTACGCGTAGATGAAGACAGATGGTGAGGGTTGAGTGATTTTGATAGCGTGAGGTTGTGTCGGACCTGATGTTGATTCTACAGCCCATGGAGTGTGGAACGTTGAAGATCTCTTTCCATGGACAATAAGGGATTGCCCGCATCACAACAACTACGACAATGGATCCGCAACATGGCGATTGGCAAACTGATCCATCACTGACTTTTTCCAACAAACTAAAGTCAAAAGCCGATCGCCTTGCCAATTTGAATCCACGATAAAAGACACTAGTCTTGTAAACCTATGCCAATTAATGGGGTTCGTGCAAGTATCCCGATGGCTCGTGTGGATTTCGATGTCTATTCGGGATAGAGAAGTAATTATCGGAGTCATGGACTCGAGACCCAGCGCGATGTTTACTGGATGTGTGGTGGTAGGTGAATCTTACGCGAGTGGTTACGTCAGGAGGGAGAGAAGACGTAGACTAGATGAGTGTGTGAGTGAGAGTGCAGTTCACGCACGATTGACATCTAAGATGCGTGCTCCAAGAGTCTGAGATTGGTGTCTTTGTATGTGTTGAGCTCAGTCTGACATTCTTTTGTCTCTTTGATCACTGTGTATCACTCCTCGAGCGTGTCTCGGTGACGCAGTACTGCTCACACTATTAGTCGTGTGAGTTTGCGCGAGGTGGAAAGTAATAGATGAGTTTAGTGCGTACTATGACATCCTTACCTCCTTATAAAGAAGCAACTTAGGGTTTGGATGTGTGTCTGTAATTTTCATGGGGGCTCGTGCTGTATGGTGGCTCTGACTTGTAAATTCAGTGCAATGGGGCCAAATGATCTTAGACCAAGGACCTTGAATGTTTCTCCTCCTCAAGTAGGGGCTGCTACTATTCTCCTAAATTGCGCATACTACACCAGCATAATAATGAGTCTTACAAAAGCCAACTGTCATCGAGACTCAAAATCTACCCTCTGGATGCCCTACGTGGCCTATTAATGTGAAATCACCTACGTTACATAGGTGGGTCCAGATAGCTATACGATTGACCGTGCTGTGTTTGCTCTATATGAGGGTCTTTGGAATCTGTTGCAGGCATTAACGCACTGTGAGCAGAATGCTCTGGTTTGCTGCGCTATGTCTGCCTCACGGAGTCTATGGTTCATCAGTACGCTCACACTTCCACACCACAGTCCTCTTGATTACCAGCGTATGACATATGCGCACTGCACTGAGCTACCTCGCGCAACTCATGAAGCTTTCGCTGCGCTGGGTGTGTGTGCTTATCAACGTTGTCACGCGTGTGTTGGTGAGATGTGCCATATTATAGATTCTCTGGCTAGTGGAGCAGATGTCTTCGCGCAGCCAAACATTCCCTGCAGGTCATCAAGTTTCAGTCAAGCCCAACGCAATTTAGCCGGCCCACACAACTTCAATACGGGCTGAGTGGCCCACCAGGTTTCGCAACCCCAATTGGGAAGCCTATTGCTCCACCGCAAGCATAATTCAGGCTCCAACTATGCATACATACACTGCTATTTCCAGACAATGACACCTTCAAGAACCCGCCTTGGTATATGGATTCTTGGGGTCATCCTATCACCTGGTTAGGCCGAGTACATCAGTATTTGCTAAGTCCTTTAGCAATCCAGATAGCTGGTTTAAATCTGGTATTGTTGGCAAATGGCCAACTATACATGTGACTCACACGGGACATAGTCTTTTCGCTACGCAAACTACAAACCACTTCACCATTTATCATGTCCTTGTTACATCCTAATCATCATCAAATCTTTGATTTGACTAATTTTTAATAGATTCGTTGTTTGTATTTATTAGGTTGTGTAACAAGCGCATTGATTAAATGTGTGAATGACTGAGTCTGGTGTTTGACGGGTTATTAATAAGTTTTTTCTTCGATTAATTATCGCCCATCACATTTCTATAAGTCTTACCCCCCTAATACGTTAATGTTTCACTACACCTGTCCCTCCTGTCCACCGCCCGGCACACCCCCCCAACAAACCCACCCCACCTCACCGCAGACCATTCTCCTATGTGTCTGTTGATTTCGCTTGCTTGATGGTTTTTTCTAGTGAAAGGATTACCAGGAGCACGTCTGGCTTCTGCTCTCCGTAAGCTTGTGTTAGTACCGCGCGGGGCGATTCTCTTCCCCTGTCATATCAGAACAACTCCTACCATTCCTCCACTTCGACCTCTTGCTTTGATTACTGCTGAGTCTTGACTAGTGGCGATAGTCGTATTGGACACCCATGTGACAATGTGCTCCGTCGTTTAGAGTCCTCTCCATTATATTTCGTGTTATTATATAGCAATAGTTACTTGTCGCTTTGGTTCATGATTGTCATTTAGGTAACACTTACCAAGCTTCCTTTTTTACAGGTTCTGTTTCGCATGTTTTGGCTGTCCTGTGTTTTGACATTGTTTCTACTTGATTTTGTCGGACATCCCCTTTATCAAAGTTGAAAAGTGGTATTATATTACTATGCTATCTCTTTTTGGTGATCATTTCTATCATTATTGTTTGGGTGTTATGTTGTATCACTCTCATCTTATATAATATCAGATTTTTTTGGATACTCTTTGGTACTTTTTGTGCAGTTCAGTTAACGCTAATACAAATTTAATGTAGATATTAAGGCCTTGCAGTGTGACCATGCGGCGAATTTGACACACACTCGCTTCCCACACCCCTTTTTCGGCAACATGGATCTATGTTTCGGTTCTCTTGTCCCAAAATCCTCCCAACTCAAATGGGAAATCGGAACGGATGTTACACGTAACCTTACACAAACATGACCTCGTTACATTGCTCTTTCAAGCACACATACCACACTCGTATTGGGTGGATGGCCATCAATGGCACCACCCCATCTACGTAATTTATTCTTCCATCTATGTGTGATTATTCAATAATGAATATCCAATTTACTTAAGCTATTCAATAAATACACCTCCTAACCTTATGTTTCGTACCGTATGTGTTTGGATTTTGTGTGCTTTGCTTTCTCACATTTAGCTTTGATCACTAACTTCCTCAACTCCCGATCCACGGGCTTGTGTATGTGGGGACTTACCTCGGTCTTCACGCGTGGGTATACGGTGCATTGACCTCTCTTACCATCAAAATCATTAATTCCGTCACGTCTAACTTTGAGAAGAGCGACCAATTTCCATTCTGGCCCTATGACTCCAGTACCCAACGTCATGTCAGTCTTTTTGCTTATCACTCCTCGACTAATCCCCATTCACACCCATGCTAAACACACTTTATGGGGTTCTGTCAACACGCTACCTTATCATACTTGTAACATAACCACAACGTCCTACATATGGTGATCCCAAATTGTCACTACCATGGACCTCACCTTCAACGAACACTATCCACTACTTCCTATTCCAGCCTAACTTTATCGTTTAGCCACCTTTTTAATATATACCACCCTCACAAACCCCTAATATTCCCAAAAAGGATATCTGGATAGAGTTGTTTGTATTTAAACAGAGTGTCGTACCAGTGTGATCGTTAGTATTGTCACGTTTTCTCCTTTAAGTTACACCATTTTGTTGGTTGGAAGTATATGGGTGAGAAGTAAGATTCTGAACTATTCCGTTTTCTGTTCTCAATCTAGTTAATCTTTAAACTTCTTCGCTTTAATATTCACCACCTCTATCGGATCGAAGAGCTTTATCTTCTTTCCTAGTTGAGTTTTCTACTTCTGCTTTGAAAACCTTAAATGTTTAAATACCTCATGTTTATGTTTAAGCAAAATTAAACATATCCATAACGACTGAATTCATCCGGAAGGTATGAAGTAGCTAGCACCTTTCCTTGACACATGTCTAGTGGGTCTCCAACACACATCAGTTAGGAATTAGACAAGTAGATCTGTAGCTCTTTCAATATTTGTTATTAAAAGGTTTCTTTGTCATCTTACCAGAAATACAAGTTTCGCATGTAATCAAATGATTTCTCATGATACTTTCAAAACAAGGACCTTCACGTTTGAAGCTTTTAGCTGCGAGTCTTGCCAATATGGGCAAGTCTACAGTTGCCAAGAATAAGAAGAATCCCAAAGTCTAACTTTCTCTCTTATGATGCTAAAGACAGATTATTATTCTTGGTGACATTTTTATTCATGTCAATTTCAAACACACTTTTGCACAGGAAATATAGCACTAAAATAGTACACTCCGTCAATGCCCCACATACACCATTTAAAGAAACAGGAAAAATTCCTCATTACTAGCAACAGTATGTGATTAAAACATAGATCCAACATAAACATGATAAGGAAACAAACACCTCTAAACAATAGAGGTGAATAGTAACATTGTTTAATTTCAGTACTCTAAAACCAGAAGGTAAACTAAATCAAACGTTCTATGGGCTTCAACAACTGCTTGTGACTCCAATGCCCATATGCAGATATTGATCCCTAAGCTAGTTTCTCTTTCAGCATTAAATCCCTGCAGGTTATTACATAAAACATGAATACCGCTACCCATCCCGTATCATATACCAAGAATTTAATTTGTGAGTTAGTTTGGATTGATTCAAATTGCAATAAATTACCTGAACCTGCAGCACTATGCTCAGGACTTCTTTTCTTATTGCTCGCATCTCTTCGAAGAATAAAGAGGGCAGTTCCTCTTCCAATGCCCAGTCATGTGGCAGTGGTGAGAAGCTTTGATCCTTATTAGGATTTTCCTTTCTTCATTCTTGGGATTAGGCTTTGTGAGAAGGCACAACTTTGCAGTGTTCTTATCTGCATTTACCCTTCATTTTTTCTGCTTGTTTCCTTGCGGTTTTGAACTTGTTATCCCTACCCTTTGTATTGAGTATACTTGAGGAGTATTGACACTTGTCTTCACCAATAACCTTTTCATAGTCATTGAGCAATGCGTGTGTAAATCACTCACTGTCTTCCCCATGCAATGAATTTTGAGTTTCTTATCAAATCACGGAAATGTGCCTCTTGTTATGGGACCTGTTGATTAAGTTCAACTGCCATATCATTGTCGTATGGTTTCCCAAGTGTATGTAATTGGTCCATGAGCCCTTTCATTTCCAATACATGTTCACTTACAGATTTACCAGGGGCCTGTTTGCAACTATGTAGAGTATCTACCAGATCGTAGATCTCTACAGCAGGAGGTTTCTCAAACATTTTTCGAAGTTCAGCCAGCATGTTTTGGGGTGGATAATTTCAAACTGCCTTTGCAGTAGCAGGTGACATTTTTCCAAGCTAATTACAAGCCCACATCAGAGGTGCTTTTTATATTCTGCTTTCCATGCTGCTTTCTTCAGCTGTTGCGAGTTCTCAGGGGGTTTGATCAGGCAAGGCTCTTTACAAATAATCATAAGTATCAGCTACTCTCATGGACAGATTCTTAGAGAACGATGCCATTAATTGAATTTTTTGGGCCATTCAATGTTCTCGTTCAAAAGAATGTTTTGGTACGAGGAACTTAGCGTTATTGTGGAATGAAGACATTTCTACAGAAAAGTTCGCAAAAATCATTAGTATTTCTCGATAATTTACCATTTTTTCTAGAATAATAAAATTACCCAGGTGTATTACATATAAACATAGGTATCTCCTTGAAACTAGAACCCATATTCACATAAACCCATCACATCAGTTGATCCGCTAGTAATGAACTTATTCAACATGGTAACTTGTCGAACAATTAATTGACAAACATTTTTCAATTAATTTTAGATATTATGTATGGGATTTACATTGCCAAACTAGTTGCTATTGTAAACTTTGGTTCATCCCATCTTAATGCCTTGAGTTTTCTAGATCTCACTATGTATATCATTTAAGTCATTCTAATCTAAAGAACGTAAACATTCGATGTGAGATCTCAACTCAATCATGAAGGTTTCTTTCCCATTACGATATTGTCTCCAAGGTCTCACATTGACTTAATCATAATTTCAAGTGTCCGCTTTAATTAGTTGGCTTAGATTTAGTTTTAAGGGTAGTCATTTTTTTTTGATATGTGAATCAAAAATTATGTATGGAGAAGCATGCATACAACTCATAGCACTACATTTAAGAAACATTTTTATTAATCTTTTTAGGTGAAGATCATATAAACTTATTTCGGTTGATGGCATTGGATGAACCAATTAAAGATAGTGCCTCCAATTTTCGCCCACACGTACTTTGCATAAGTCTTTCCCAAAAAATAAAAAACAAAAAAAAACTTAGTGTTTCGGGTGTGTTTATTGAGGACAAATCAACCTTAGGTAATTTTTGTACTTTATGACAGTCCGTAAGGTAAATCAATTTGACGTACATAGCAAGCGGAATTTTGGAGACAGCTAGCTGTATAGCATAACCTCTTCTTTAGTCGGGTTTGACTAGCGACGCGTAAAACTTCCCACACAGTTTGTCATTTTGGATGAGCCTTTTCATACCATTCAGTGCAAAAAATTACCAATCAACTATTTGATCTTCAAAACAATTCTTAATTTTTATAGGATTTAGTCCATATTATTTATTTATTTATTTATTTATTTTTTTTTTTGAAGTTACCTTTTGTTTACATCAATTCAAAAGAATTTAATATAAACCAAAAAAAAGTATAAAATAATAGACTAAATTATAAACACATAATAACATTTATATGCATTTATATAAATCATATAGCCATATGCATTCCATTTATATGATGAACCCTAATTAAATTCTAGGTTTTACTTATCATATAATCACAATCAATATATATAAGTCTTCCCGAATTTTAGATTTGTCATACTAAATTAAATGGTCATACAATTCATGTAACAAATAAGTTCTTATGGTCGTGATAAAACATGCATGATTTCCATGGATCTATACAATTTTAATAATGTTATCTTAACAATTATTAACAAGACAAGATCGTAACCCATATACATGCATGACAATTTAACCATGTATAAAATTATGATTATTAGGTTTTAATATTTAAAATTTTCGATCAAAACAAAATTTATTTTTCGAACCACACAAAATTTTCAACCATAAATCATGTTTACAAAATTTATGTTCGAACCACACAAAATTTTCAACCATAAATCATGTTTACAAAATTTATGTTCGAACCACACAAAATTTTCCGATTAAAATTATTAAATAAAAACCATAAATCATAATAATTTGGTAATTATTAACATGTTAAAATTTGGCTCGAGATGCCACTGATGGAATTATACATTCATAACAATTTTTTAATCTAATACATCTAAGTATAAATTGTAGCGGAAGCAAATTCTAGGATCATTAACATGCAAAAATTATTAACCAAGATTAGGGTTACTTAACCTTTTTGATTCTAGCAAGAAACAAGAATCAATCAAACTTCCAAGAACAATCTAAAAGGAGTATTGAATCACCGTCTGGTACACACGCTATTACCAAGTTAACCATGAAATAGCTCGTTAATCACGTAAACCGAGTAAACAAGTAAATTAATTCGGAGTTAGTTTGTAAATACTATTCAGCGAATATATTGAAGACCAAAGGGAAGTGATTTTTTTGGGTTTTACAGTGATTTACCATGAAAAACCCTTTGGGGATTCTATAGGGTAATTATTTGTGTTTGAGTTTTATTCAGGATAAGCCTTTAACATTGAAGCTCATCACTATTTCAAAAAACTCTATAATTTCCATTTGATCTCCAATTTCTCTTTTAGTCCTTTTGTTTAGTCGTTAGACGTTTCCCATTAAACACTTAACGATCGTTAACTATTTACACGTGTTAATCAATAAATAAATATTTATTAATCGTTTAACTTGTAGTGAGTGCAATCCGGTGATCTTGAGTTCGATCCTAACACACAACTATTATTTTTACGTCCATAAACTAACAACTCGTGAGTGCTGTTTTTGTACATCTGCTGTCAGGTAAAGATACGTCAATCCATACTTCAAAAAAATGTATCATTTTCAGAAGTTAAGTCTGTTGTTTTCTGCTCCATATTTTCAGTATCTCCTCACAAAAAGAGCCAAATTCAATCACATTATTGCAACAGCGGAGAGTGACAAAAGTAGTAAGTGACAGAAGTGGTAGAAAGAAAAATGCAGGCATAAAGATTGTCCAACACTGAAGGAACCTCAAAATTGCACGCTCCAACTAAAAATAATTTGTCAGACTGCAAAAATACCATCGCTGAACTTATTTCTTTATAGAATTGAAAAGTAATAATATTTCTGAGATTTGGGTGGTCACATAACAGCATATAATAAACACTAAACACGACAAGAACATTTAGAATCGGTAAAAATGAATTTCACATTGTACGAAATCGAGTCACAATGTAGTAATGCTAAACAAAAACGAAAGTCATAACGTAATAACCACAAAGTACTAACAAGACCAGATACGCAAAGGCCCTAAAACAAGAGCACTAAACATAAATAACATTGACTAAAAAGTAGAAAGCAAGAAATAACATAAATAATTTTCAAAATTAAGTGAACAACATCACCCACGAGTAGAGTCGCCTAGACCCATGATTGCTTTAAAATCAAATGTACAAGCAACCAACACGTTGATTGTTGGATATCCCTTACGACCACGATATCTAGGGGCATCTCTCACTCGAACATGTGCTAATTTCACACCATGTGGGATGGTCGCGTACAAGAAAGAATTATTTATACAACCATCATCAGCCATTACAAGAGCAAATATTCAAGGAAAAGGTGTGGTTAACGACCATATAATAAGAATTACATAATAATACAACCATCGTCATCAGCCATTACACATTTACAACAACCCATTTACCATCTCTAGTTAACAACCATATAATAATAATTACGTAATAAGGGTCTGGAAAAGAACCTGTAAAGGAGGAAAAGCATATATGTATGTTTAATGTTTTGATATGATGTGCCAACAACAAAAACTCATATATTAGCTATACCATATATCATGATAATAATTATCCAAATATACACATGTAAACAGCATATACCAACAAACTATGTCATGATCATATTTATACATATAACACACAAGTAACAGACATGTTTGGTTATCAAATAATCCAAGAAGATAATAACAGTAAACAATAGGGTAGACTTACAGTTGATAGCTTGTGATTTCCTATGATAACGATGTAAAAAAAACTGCCTGTTCTTGTGGTTATAGTTGTTGTGTCCTGTGAGAACCAGGTCAAATTTATGAAACGTGCACGAAGAATTGAGGATATAAATGTAATTTAACAAAAGCCCATGTTGTTAATTACCAGCTTCCCCTCCTGGTCATCTCAATTTTGGACGGATCAATAATACACATAAAAGCCCATACCTTCCCTTCCTTCCCCTTCCCGTCCCCGGCCTTTCCCTATTAAAAAAAGGGTTTTTAGCTTTAAATAGTTACATACTTTCTCAAATGTACCCATATGGTACGTGTACTAAATTTATTGCCCATATCATACTCGAACTTTGCATTTCGTGTCAATATGGTACGTAAACTGAATTTTTCACCTGTTTAACAGGCTAAACGCTTACGTGACATCCTAACACTATTCATCATCTTCTCAGCTAGATCTTGCGATACGCTGACTATTCATCATCTTCTCAGCTAGATCTTGCGATACGCTGACCGGAACACATCGCGAAGAACAATGATATACCTTAAGCACTATTCGCGATAGACAATGAATACCATTATGCACTATTTCCGCGTAGAACAATGATAGCCTGCATCTCAAGGAAAACACAGCGGACGTACACGTGTTTCCCATTGGAACACTATTCGCGAAGAACAATGATATACCTTAAGCACTATTCGTGTCAATATTTTTTTACGTTATTATTCGTGAAAAAATTTAGAATTTTTTTGCAAAACTTTAAAAAAATTCGTACTTTTTAAAACGTAGAATAAAAATTGTATAATTTTTCACAAGGAAAACATTAGTTTTTTTTTTTATTGAGATTTTTCTGAACAATTAAAAAAAGTGTTTTAATTTTTTAAATTTTTTTAAAAAATATTTTTTATTTTTTCGAAGAAAATAGTAAAAATGTTTTTAAATTTTTAAATTTTTCTTAACTTTAAAAAATAATTCCGTAAGAAAAAAAGTTTGATTATTTTTATATAAATTTTTTTTTTAATAAGATTTTAGAAAGTGTGATTTTGTTTTTAAAAAAGTTGTAAAAAAATAAATTTTTTTTACGAATAATAATGTAAAAAAAATATTTTTAAATTTAAAAAGTATGAAAAAATGTAAAATTGTTTACAAAATTAAGTTTTAATAAAGTGCGATTTTTTTTTAATTTAGTAAAAAAAGTTAGGGTTTTTGGCTTTAAATAACCACGTACTTTTTCACATGTACCCATATGGTACGTGTACTTTAAAAAAAATATTAAAAAAGTTTTTAAAAAAAGATTCTTAAAATCGTAGCCGGTTTTAACAGTAGCCGGTAATAATTGTACCATATTGACACGAAATGTAAAGTTTAGGTACCATATGGGCAATAAATTTAGTACACGTACCATATGTGTACATGTGAGAAAGTACGTGGCTATTTAAAGCCAAAAACCTTAAAAAAAAACTCACATATCTACCGATTCATTGAGATAAAAAAAATATCATCGAAAAGATCTTGAATTGCGAACAAAACGAGCCCAATATTGAAATGCTTATGACGTATGCACACTTTTATAAAAAATGTTGAAGTTTAATATAAATTAAAAAAAAGAAAATTTACAAAACGTACCCTCAACTTTTAACTATTTACGACTTTCTTATATAATAAATTTTATTTGTCAAATATATAACACATACCTACCGATTCATTCAGATAAAAAAATTGGGGACTTGCTACAGTGGTCTCTACAGTAGCCTTTTCTTGGGCTCCCACTTTGGGCCTGTCCGAATTTAAAAAAAAAAATTGTTGGCACAAAATAGGGGAAAGAAAAAAATACAAAAGTACCAATTTGTTCAAATAAAAAAAATACCCGCGAAAACATTTTCGATACCTAATAACTTTAAAATAATCGACATGGTCACAAACATACATCTTTATATTGCATTAAACGGTGTCATTTTACGCCACTAAAACCCATAAGCCCAATTATATAACACATATTTACCCAAATCCAATAAAATTATATTTAAAAAACCGTATAGCAAGAAAAAAACCATTAAACATGAGGCCCAACACATATATTCATATAAGAAAAAAAACAAATTATTAAACATGAGCCCGAAAAAATAAACCCACACAAAATTGGAAAATAAAAAATAAAAACGGCCCACAACAACACGCGAAAAATTAACGCCCCGCAGCAACGCGCGGGTAATTATGCTTGTTGTATATCATTTCCAAACCAACTTCAAATATTAAACTGCCCACTAAACCTAGAAATAGCATTTAACCTGCATCCGAACCAAGGATATCTAAATATTGGTTACAGTCTCGCCACAAATAGAATTACAACATTGGCATAGTAACTAATATTTTGTGTTACGGATTCAATATAAATCATTAAATTAGTTACATTTTCAATACTGAATGGGTTGGTTTGGTCAGATCATTTAACCACGCTTGAATAGATGTAAGATGACTTTCAATCCTTCCAACCAATTTGGCCCATGATATAAATATTATCCTATTTCCACTTTCCAACCAATAAGATATAAAAATGAATAACTTATACCTTCGAGACTGCAGTGAAGACAATTCGTCGTTCCCTCATGTTGGCCAAGAGTCGTTTTGATGAGTTTTCTTTCTTCCTCCGGCAAAATTAAAACAACGATAAGAATATATTAATCTTTTTAACTGGAAATTTTGTATAAATAATCACATACATTAGGTGTTTAGTGAAAAACATTAGGTACCTTGAGACCCCTTCATCTACTCCGTGCCATATGCTGTTGTGTTTGTATAGGCAATCTTCTGCAATGTACTACGAAAATTAGAGAAGATGTTAAAAAATCAACCCACATCGTCTACAAGGTATCCTAGATAATGAATGGGCATTTAACTGCTTATACACTCAGATATTCATAGATACGCCAAGAGCCAAAAGGCAACAGCTTATAGTATTACTAACATCACGGCCCTTTAAAACCAAAATCAGAACAAATGAACAATAATAAAGGTTTGACTAACTAAGTCACTTTCAAAAACTAATAAAGCCCTGTTTTTAATATAAACTTGAGTGACAAAAATGCAAATACATGTCAAAGAAACTATAGTTGTCGTACCTGAACTATATGAAAAAGAAAAAAAAATAAATAAGAAGAAATTAACAAACCGTGATTAAAAAAACAACGAAAAGCCTTTGCGGCTTATTCCTAAACTTGAGCTTATACGATTTCAGATTGTATTCGATAATCCCATGTGTTTGGCTTACTTTGAGTTTCTTTACGATCGTCTAACAGCAGCATAATTTTTTATGTCGTTTTGTGCGTCAAAGTATTTCTAAAGGGGCCGTTTTAACGCTGAAATTTTATGCAGTAAAGTTAACTTTAAAGGGCTGTTTGGCTGCGTAAGTTTTATGCACAAAAGTGAGGCTTAAATTGTTGTTTGGGTACTGAATTTTTTGTGCAGCGTAAAAGGACTTTAAAGGGTTGTTTCTTGGCTGAAATTATGTTCAGAAAAGTGTTCTTGATAACTGTTTTTGGCGGATAACTTCAGTATTCAAAAACTGATAAAGCCCCGTTTTCAATATAAACTTGAGTGACAAAAATTCAATTGCATGTCAAAGAAACTATAGTTGTCGTACCTGAACTATATGAAAAAGAAAAAAATAAATAAGAAAAAATTAAAAAACCGTGATTAAAAAAACAGCAAAAAGCCTTTGCTGCTTATTCCTAAACTTGAGCTTATACGATTTCAGATTATATTCGATAATCCCATGTGTTTGGCTTACTTTGAGTTTCTTTTCTTTCGATCGTCTAACAGTAGCAGAATTTTTTATGTCGTTTTGTGCGTCAAATTATTTCTAAAGGGGCCGTTTTAAGGCTGAAAGTTTATGCAGTAAAGTTAACTTTAAAGGGCTGTTTGGCTGCGTAAGTTTTATGCACAAAAGTGAGGCTTAAATTGTTGTTTGGGTACTGAATTATTTTTGCAGCGTAAAAGGACTTTAAAGGGTTGTTTCTTGGCTGAAATTATGTTCAGAAAAGTGTTCTTGATAGCTGTTTTTGGCGGATAACTTCAGTGAGTAACGTAGCTTTGTCCAGCTGCTATATTTAACCCAAAACCACAGTTTAACTTCAAACTTAAGTAATATACACTAATGGTTTTGACCTCAAAAAGTGAATATGTTGCTCATTTACATGGGATCAGACGGAGTTGTTTATAAATATTATCACATCATCATGGCATGAATCAGCACGTAGAGTTCGTTATGTTCTCCAGTTCAAGGCATGGATATAGAGGTTTATAGAGTATTATTACAAAACAAATGAGCTATTCACAAAAAAAATTGTGAGCCATAAAGGCAACCCAAAATATCGACACAAATTCAGAAAAGAAAAAACACCTAAGGGAGTGTTTAGGATTGCTTATTAAAAGTAGTTATCTGCTTTAAATCAGCTTTTAAGTGCTTGTTTTACAATAAAATGAGCAAATAAGCAGTTTTTTCCAAACTCTCTTAAGATTTAAGAAACCAATTTACGTTGAAAAAATTCTCTAAATATTATTAAATGACTACTCAAAAATTCATACCTGCAAATGACGGTAATTCACTTCTGGTTCTCCAGAGTTCGTTGGTCACTTCTGATTCTCCAGATTTTCTTATTCTCCAGAATTTTCCAAACTGTTCTTGCACAGGCTGGTTGAAAACCATACCTGCAAATGACAGTAATTTAATACCAGAAAGCTAGATATGCAACTAAAACCAGTAAAACGCAGCAAAAAAACATATCTCAGCTTATTTGGTACAAATAGGCAAGCCGACTATATAAGCTGTAACAATGTGTTTCGGCTTATGTTCATAAGCCATATTTTCCGCCTTGTTTGAAAAACTTACAAAGTCCTCGTCATCATTTTCTAAAAATATCACCATACCTTAAAATAAGCTACAACTATGACCACACCTTAAAATAAGCTACATACAATCACCATACCTGAATAACAAAAGAAAACACACCCTCACTCGAAAGAATTGGACGCTGCTGCGATAGTTTCCTTTGGCAGCAAATGACCTACATATAAGAACAACAACAAAAAATATAAAGGCAGCTTAAAACTAACATGCTAATACAATAGCATTATCTCAGCTACTGCTTATCTCAGAGTTTATTTGGTACAAATAGGCAATTTTGGAATCAAAAGGTTATCGAGCGAAAGAAACTAAGTAAATTTATATTAAATCATACAAAACAGATATTTCTGCGTGCAACAACAGAAGGGACTGATTAACGTACATTGAGTGCAAGAATTCTTGATTCTCGTTGTCCCTCAATCCATCTTCACTGCAAACTTTTATCCAAGTCACATAGCAACGAATACGTCGTCTATAATATATGCGGCGGTGGCTCCAAACCTACGCAAATAAACCGAATATAAAAACTCTAGTCATTGTGTTTATAAAGAGTAGAATTTTATTCTAAGCTATTTTTCATGTAGCAAAAGTTAGCTATGATCAGAGATTGTATAACAGTTGGCTTTCGAGAACCTTACTTTGTAGGACTTTAGCGAGCAGCCGCAAGATATAAATACACATGGCTTGATTCCTAATAGACCCACAACATACATAATAACCTTCCAACAGTTCTAGAACCAATAAAAGCATCTAAATACTTCTAAAAAATGCGTCAACTCTCTCGCCATCGATAGTTCTACTATATCTAACAATGCCTCCTCTCTTTAAATTATTCGTCACACGTAACCTACTTAAACATTCTTTACACCCTGTTCACCTAAAAACCATGCATTTTGAGCTTACTTTCATATCATTCATATTCTTAGTAGTATCTAAAGTCATAAGACTGCACAACATGGCAATGCCTTTTTTGTCACTTGTAGCTAAGGCAATAACCAACTTGTGTATGAATATACAAAAAACAGTTTTAATAGCAGGCAAACACATCTTCAAAGCAGTCACAACATATGGCAGCAACACAGACATCTCGAAATAAGACTAAAAAAAGCACTTTTACCTCATAGGGTGTTCAACCGATTTTTTCAACATCGACAATTCAGTGTGTTTCCCCTAATTTCTGCACATAAATTAATTATTTTATTAAAAGAATCACAACCAAATTAAACATCAAAAAATCACAACCAATAAAATTTTTAATCAAAATCATATTATTATTATTAACCAATATTATACATTACAAAAAAACCTATAATCTAATATCAATCAATGAATTCATCTTTTCTATACTACTATATAAAGCATTTATAATGTGGACTCATTAAAAATTAAGATAAGGAGGTGCAATCTTGACCATCCATCTCATTTTTTGTGTCACTTTTGATTAAAAAATCACCTTTATTTTCAAATTGAAATATCTTTTTTATCTATTTAATTTTATTTTGATCTAATTTCACCATATTTAAAAAAAAAATTATGCTCTTTAATTCAAAATCCATTTTGATATATTTTTATAATTTTTTTTTACATTTTAATAGGTTTATTTTATGTTGATATATATTTTTTTACAACTTTAATCTTAATTAAATATAAACTTGATACGTTAAAACTATATACTTTCGGAGAGAGTGTTGTCTTTTTACATGCGAGAATGATGATGTTAATATGGTGTTGCGGGAAAATTACGGGAAACCCCAACGAACACATACATTTGTGAAACGAAATTACTAAGCGGGTAGGAAATTACGTAAAAAGTTGAGTTAGTAAATTTTTTATTTTGATGAGTTATTGACTCCACATCCGAGGGAAAACGATAGAAGTAATTAAACCCTTACCTGATCGCCGACGGTTTTTAAGTTAACTTTTTTGGTAAACGGTGGGAAGGTAGTTTTGGGGACGGTGGGAAGAATCGAGAGAGAGTATCAGGGTAGTATTTATCACTTGCCGAAAAAAAGGGTCGGACCCGGGTCAAACGATGGGTTCCGGATGGCGGCGGGTTTGGCAGGTTCTGGCAGGTTTTCCGGCGGAGCGCATTAAATGCGTATTTATTAAAGTGTTGCTGCCTTTTAATAAATAAGATAATTTAATAGATAAATAATGATAAACGAGGTTTAATGTCCGCGCTTCGCTGCGATATGTTTTGTACAGAGTGTTATGTAAACAACATACCCACGTGTTACCGCAGGACCATTGAGCAAGCCCAAACACCTCTAATACCTAAGGTTATTTCTCCTGCAAAACTTAATAATTTGAATCAAATGAAAGTTAACAAACAATAACCATTTTACACTCGCGCTTCGCGACAGGGGGTTTTTCTATAAAACTCCATAATTGAAAATCAGTATAAACTAATCTAAATACATTCTATGAGCACAGATTATTACAAATGTGCAAACTTAGTTAATTATTCATACTTTGACAGTATATTATAATCATATTTGTTCCGTTTTCGCCTTCGCTGCCTCGTACCCTTTTTTTGTTTTCGTTGGTTCTACACTTTCTGCCTACTCGAGCTCTTCGCACCTGCATATGATGCAACATTTTTAAGTATGCAACTAAAGCATATAGAATTAAACCAAGGCATGTGTGCGTGTGTAGATATAGCATCAGTTTGTATCTAGTCTCCAATGAATGTAAATATAGTTGATTTACATTCAATGGAGACTAAGTATGTTATCTTTGTGCTTACCCGGTAGACCCGTTTATCTTAATTCTACTAACTCATTGACCTGTTTCATTCAAAATTGCAATGTATGTATAAACCTCAATCAAATGTTTCTACGCCATCATTTTTTCAAATTACCACAAAGAACCGAATACAAATTGAATTGTAATAAAAACTTACAACCGAATCTGAGTTAACAGAAAGTAAAAGCACATTTAAAGAGTCAAAATAGCTATGTGTTTGTCAAGCCCTGATTAAACATTAGAGATGGAATAATCTGAGTCCAAGTAAAGAGGGGATTCACTATCCTTTTTATCTCAACTAATTCATTCTTTTCTATGTGGATTCTTTTATTCCATAAGTATTTATGATTATCAAAAGGGTTATCGATATTACTTAAACTGCTGTAATATTATTTAAACAATTGTTCTAAATATGCGGTTCCTAAGTTTTTTGCAAGCATAACTTCTAAACAAAGTCGGCGTCTAAAGTGGTTCCTCGGCACCACCTACTAACATTGTAGCTCCACCTCTGAAATTACTGCTATCACCTTGGAGACGACCACTAAATATATCCTGCCCAAATTCAAACGTATAAAACCCAAACATAGCTTAAAAGGAAATAGGGCGAACGGGTCAAAGTCGCCCTAAACTGGTAAAACTTATAAATTTAGTTATTAACAAACGTTGGACTATGATTTTAGCAGCCCCAAACAATGTTTGTAATCTTACTGGAAAGACACAAAAAATTAGACAATGAGTTTTAATTTGACCCAAATCCTCTAAACCCGTTTACCGTACCCTACATGTGCAGCCTGTGATATCTTACCATCTACACACAACTATAACGCAATCTTAAGAAAGTGTTACCTGTTTATGGAAATGCCAACAAACTTGAGTATTAACATGTTCTCCTCCAACAAACTAGACTGCGATTATTATATTTCGTGTATTCTTTGGCTTATCAGACTCATAAGGACCTCCTCATTTCATCCTACGACCCTTTCTTACTCGCAAATCTGTTTACCATATACTCTTTCTTGGTCTCGCTTTTCACTGTAAAGCCCAAAATAGCAAATGGCAGCATCAGAGTTGCTTCACCAAAAAATGCAAAGCGCCATCCAAGACTATCCCTAACCTACAAAACAGAGCAACTTCCATTAGTTTGACCTTTTCGAGTCAAATAATTTATTGGGGTATTCACAAAAAAGGCCTAGTCCCTACCAATCCACCATAAACATAACCAACAGCAACTCCAGTCGGTATGCACATATAGAATATTCCCAGCCATGCTATTCTCTGCATGACAAATGGATGTAAGTTTTTCTGTGTATTTAAAGATAATAGAATAGAGGTACTTTAAGAGATTAAACGCATGTTTTGCAAGGTTTGAAACCTTAACCTCATTAAAGTCAAATAGTCATCTTAAGTTCTTTTAGTGAAACATAAAATCACCAAAACCAAGTTTTAAATTACCTTAAAAATAACTTAGTATTTTTTTTCACAAATCATTACTATTTATCAAACGCCATACCTCTACACAACAATCATACCACATGGCATGGGGCTTCAGGACAAATCCATATGTACTCACATTTTCATCATTTCCCATTTGCTTATTATCGGTTGGCGAATTATGTCCAGATCTTTAAGGTCGTACTTTTTGCAAACGTTTTAGCCCCTTTGCAAACATGAAACTTGGGTTAGTACATCAAAAGGATGATAAAACTGACCAATTAAACTTAATAATCAATCGTTTGTATCAATACAAAGATATGAGGAACTACGTCACAAAGATATTTAATACCTGATGTTTTGATTTTGAAGTGGTAGAATTGGTTGTTTTTCTGTGTTATATAGCAGAACATAGAAAAAATAAGTTAATGAAAAAACCTGGCTTTAGTAAGGATTATAATAATACCGATTTTTGCAATTTAATCAATAGTAAAAAATTGCAAAGTACCATTGCCATTCTTTGATATGACGTTCCTTCTACTTTTTCCCAAATGCTAACATCTCTCACTGTTAGCCTTAAAATATGGTGACATATCCGGAATTACATTAGTTCATTTATAGCGTGACACGTAGGGACTAATAATGACTAGTTACAATAGTTAAGTGTCACTAGGACTATAAATACCCCCTCCATACTTCCATGGAGGGGGGTGTGTGTGTGTTTTCTCTCAACAAAACACACAACTTCCCATCTCTTATCTTTTTCTCTCTAATAATATGGATACTTTTCTTTTCTATTTTACCAAGCCTCCGGATCTTGTGTTATAAGGGTGAATCGTGTTAACAATTGGTATCAAAGCATAGGGGGAATCCGTGTTGTTTATCTACTGATTATTGTGGTTAAATAAGCTCAAATTCGTGGGTTGGTTTGTTTATTTTTTTTTTGTTCGAAAAAATATACCAAGAAAATCAAGATTTGATCTTTATTTGTGGTTAAAAGTGTTAAAGATTTGTACTTTCGGGCTTAGATCTATCCCTTGCACCATTACTAGGTGGTTTTAACATCATTTCGTACTTTCGGGCTGCGTTTTGACTCACTGAAGGGGTGTTCTTCATTGCGTTTTGCTTGCGGGTTGCGTTTTGGTCATTGCATTTTGCTTATTGAAGATTGCGTTTTGGTCATTGCGTTTTGCTTATTGAAGATTGTGTTCTGGTCATTGCGTTTTGCTTATTGAAGACTGCGTTTTGGTCACTGCGTTTTGGTCATTGCGTTTTGCTTAATGAAGACTGTGTTTTGGTCACTGCGTTTTGGTCATTGCGTTTTGCTTATTGAAGACTGCGTTTTGCCTCATTGAAGACCATTTATATAGCAAATCTAAACGTTATGCTGCCCAAATCACAACAAATCATTGCGTTTTGTCTCAAGAAGACTGCGTTTTGTCTAATTGAAAACCCTTGATTTGAAAACCTAATTTTCCAAGAAAAAATAGTTGCATCAGGTGGGCATTGACCGACTATGGGGCAAATGAACCGAAAGTTAGGGAATATTATAATCAAAACAAGAACAACAAACAAACACCACAATCAAGAATCGAGACTCATAAGACACAATCAACCATAACAACACACCACACAAACAACAACACTTAATCCCAAAACAATCCTGAAAAGATTCACTTAAATGACAAAATGGCTAGAGATTCAGATTACAATGACATGTGATCACGAAGTTGATTTGGTATCCCTTATTTTCAATTCAAGTTGGATTTCACAAAGGCGTATACTTATTTCATCATCGTGACTTTCTTCTATTTTCTATCGATTGATGACTTGCTTGAACGTATACAGTTATGATTAAGACTTGGTTTATCTAGTTTCCAGTGGTCAAGGGGTGGTTGGATGAAGACCTGGATAACTATCACTTAAAGGAGTTACGTTGTAGTACTTAGTGTTACACGCAGATGTCGATGTGGATAATTTCAAGAGGAGGTATTACAGTCGTTAATACTTTTGATGTTGGGTATAAGGTACTTAGAGAGTTTCTTCTGCACCGTTCTTCAATCAACAATAGTGCAAGATTAAGTAACAAATTTAGGGGATTTTACTTCAGTTTCAAGTTTGATATATCGGGTTTACTTCACCAAGTGATCACGACAATAGCCTACAGAATACGAGGTTGGTAAGTTAGCCAGAGAGTTTAAGGTAGATGTACTCAACACTTCTCCGGGTATTATTTGTGTTATCCCAATGACAAAGATACTTCACAGTCTAAGCCAAATCCCACAAAGTTCTTGATGACATTCATTCACAAGACCAAGATTATACCAATGTTCATGAATTTCATAGCTTCATTTCCTCTACGGTTTCTGAAGTCAAGAGGGCAATTTGATTCTTTTTATATCAAGATTTATGCTTATGCCAAGAACCTATCTGCGTAAATGAATGTACATGACAATGATGCTTCCGAGAGTTCGCAACCATCATGGGGAAAATGTGTACATCCGGGACTTAATTGACTTTGATGTTACCATGTCAACTTCCAGGGGGAAGTAGTGTATACTACTTCACGAAGAATGGTTTGTGAAGTATTCTGCAAACATGAGAAGAACAGATGTTGATTTCTCGCATGCACCTCCGAACGAATATTCACCAAGCCCTGATGACAAGAAGCAGTGGTCGTTGGTGTGGTTTGACTTCTACAAAATTCCGATGTGCACTTTGATGAAATTATAAGATATGTTCAAGCACATCCATGTTTCAGAATCTGCTCAAGATAGGGATGTTGGTTTGGGGGGGAGCTGATTTAGAAACTTCGCCAAAAAGGAGTCTATGAAGAAAGCTTTTCAAGACATGCTACATGAATTAGGGGGAAGTTAATCCAACTCATGCATACTATAATGGTTCCAGAACAAGTAAAGACAATGAAGATCCAAGCTGGAATACAAGTTTCAAGACCAGGAGAACTTAAAAGACAACTTCAGCTTTGGAAGCGCTTTGGAAGATTTTATTCAATTGTATTTATACTTGTTAGGAACATTGTAAGTAATTCCGTATGTGTCCACATATTGGGGGAAGACTGTTAGCCTTAAAATATGGTGACATATCCGGAATTACATTAGTTCATTTATAGCGTGACACGTAGGGACTAATAATGACTAGTTACAATAGTTAAGTGTCACTAGGACTATAAATACCCCCTCCATACTTCCATGGAGGGGTGAAGCTCACTTTTGTAAAAGTGTGTGTGTGTGTTTTCTCTCAACAAAACACACAACTTCCCATCTCTTATCTTTTTCTGTCTAATAATATGGATACTTTTCTTTTCCATTTTACCAAGCCTTCGGATCTTGTGTTATACGGGTGAATCGTGTTAACACTCACCCTATAAAATGTGGTAAAACATTAATGTTCCTAAATTTTATATTGGTAATTCACATTTTGCATAAAACTGACCCCTGTGTTGGAAGATATGGGATACATCATTGCAAGTCCTAAAACTTAGTATCAATAATCTATAGTGCATATGAGTTTCGAGAAACCAAAAGGAATGAGACTTAATGGGAAAGCCTCGAAAAATATAACGCCTCTTTCGCTTCTACACTAAACTTATGCAAACACACCCTTACATTATATCTATTTGCCTAGTTTAAACATTAGACCATGTAATGGTTTTTAACTGTTAACTAATGGCAGAAAGTTGATATTTGTTTATCACATGACACCACATAAAGAAGAAAAAGACTAAGGGGGTGTTTGGTTAAAGCTTATAGAAACAATTGTGCTTATTAGCTTATAAGATTTTGAGCTCCATAACCTAGTTTAGATAAGCTAGTTCACCCTGTTACAACATAAGTTGTTTGGATGGCAAAAATGCCATATTAAATTTGTTAAGCGTTTTCACTAAATAAGGCACCCAACAAACTATAAAACCCAAAAAATCCTAGAGATAACTTGGTACAAAACAAAAAACAAAAAAAGTAAGCATGTTTTTTCACTGAGGCATAAAAACAACATACATCTGTTATTAAAATTTTATCTTCAAATAACATTATACAAAAATATAGTTTGGCTTAAAGTATGGAAAAGAATATGATTATTATATTAATAAGAGTGGTTCACCTTTCGGGACATTTTAAAGAATAACCTCATTACAATATAAAAAAATATTTACCTTAAACTGTTGTCCAATACTTCAACTGAATGTTTCCAGCCGCAAGGAGGAATTGATGATAATGTCTTTCCATGGTTAAGGTTTCTTCATCAACATTTATAAATCAGGCAACAAATGGACAATATGAGTTAAATCAAAACCATCCTCTGTGTTTCCAAAAAAGACGTCATCATCTTGTTCCTAGCTAAGCCAGTAGACATGAAACCAAGTAGATGTCGTCACAAAGTCTTACCATTCAGGGGAACAGTCGGGGGAACAGTCCTCCGCTTGGTGGACATAAGATAAGGGTAACAATAGGACGTTTGGAGTGAGTGTAGACCGTTGTGCTGAAACTAACGTCATCCTTCAACTACAGTACCTAACATATTCATAAATCCCCATTAGTATACTAATAACATAATCGTAAATCCCCATTAGTCTACTAAAAATATTTATACCAATGGTTGTTTAAAACGTTTCCTGAATGTTTCATAAACTTTTTTATTATGACTTATTTTAAAACTTTTCCTCAATATAACTTTATTAGGTCATAATAAGCCCTTAATAAGCACCGACTAAATCAGTATTCACTAATCTAAGCATTCACTTAATCCAAACACTCCCTATTGACTAATCTAAGTATATGTACATTAGTATTTTTTTTGTTGGCTTAATAAACACAGTAGTTATATGAGCCTGATGTACATTTATAACGTGATCCAAACACTCCCTATTGACTAATCTAAGCACATGCTACTGAGGCACTTGGCTTCCCTAATGGGCATGAGTTTTAGATACTGTTGTGTACATACATATTACTATGGTGCAATAATATACATTTTCATTATACGCAAATTCGGTTTCTGAAACGAAATGCTAGAATAATACGATTTAGTTTACGTGTTCATATAATGCTCTATGTTTTCGTATGATATATATATATTAATAAGGTAACAAAAATAGGTAAACCAAACACCCCCTCAATGTTGTACACCCATACACCATAAAGACCCAAGACTTTTTTTCCCACAATTAACTTGAACATGTTGCATATACATATCTGCACCTCTCCAGCAATTTGTGCTACCACTATTAGGAACGTAATTAAGTAACGAACAAGACACATACACATATATTGAATATGTCACATATCCAGTCCAACAATTAACTTGTGAATGAAATCTAGTAATGTACCTCTAAAGTCAAGTTCGTGAACATTTAGCTGCAAACGACTATCGAAACCCTTAGCTGCAAACATAATATGCAAATCAGCAAGGTAACTTGCAAAAGTGGCTGCCATGAACATGAAAACGTCCAAACTCGTTAATCAACCTAGCAGACGTCAAATCGATTCACACACGCACCTATGAGGAATGTAGCGCTGCACTTAGCCTCAAGATCACAATCTTCCGAAGAGTTGGGTCTGTTTGCTCTGTCATTTCTTCAATCTGTTTTTGCATATCTTCGTCCTTCGCGTGTTCCTTTTCGTCATCTTTGAAAAACCTTCGTAATTGCAGCAATTCCCTACGTAAGACATTTTAGTCTTGTTAGCTTGTATTCATATCCAAACACAATGTATCAGTTTTAGAGTGTAACATGGTAAAACATCGTTAAAAAAGGTGCTAGCTTTCCCAAGGAGCCACACCAAAAGAGCTTCTCAAAAAAGTAAGTTGAAGATCTAGCAAGGCAAAAAAATAAAAATTGACTACTTCTGGATACGCAGATGTCTTTGAATCTTGTTTGGGCAAAATAATCAGTACTTTTTTCCGCGCCAAGCCTCTATACATGCTATCTATTTTAGTAAAACCTTTTTTCAATTTATAGGAACGCGTGCTTCAAATACAGATGCCAAACAAATTGCAACAGAAAAGACACTTACTAATAGATTATTTACCGCAATGAGTTCCCAACTTCATTATCCCTTTAAATTCCTTTCATAGCTGATCTGTCCATCCTAAAACCATGAAAATGACGTAATTAAAAGAATGAAATCATCATCGTCTTTTAAAGAAACCGAGTCCCCATTATGAACTAAAGATAAACTACCAACCCAAATATGAAGATTTAAAGAAACATGTATTTAAAGGTGTGTTTGAATAAGCTTATAAAAAATTTGTACCATATAAATGATCAACTGTGAACCAATTAACCCCGACATCCAAAAAACCACTAATCACCCCAACCACCATGTGGCTTAGTTTTTTCTTCAACCTTTTTACTCCATTTTTAACCTTGTGGTTTATCGGATTCCATAGCATGCTCATTACTGCCAAAGCCAGAACATCAGATCATTTTCTACAGCTTATATCATTTTAATAACGCAAACAAATACCTAAATTTGAAACTTTGGAATCAAGTACCTTGATAAGCCGTTGCCTGAATCAAGCGATCCCCAAAACCGTTAAATATGCGGTGAAGCATATGCGTAGAAACGGGAGTTAGAACCTGCCATTGTCACGACGACATTATTAAAACAATCACTATAAAAAAGCATCAGCAAAGCAGGTATCAGCAAACGCACGCATTTAACCTCAAAAAGTTATAAAATGATTTCAGTTTTAGATCGCCATAGACTTAACTGATTATTTGTTATAACCAACCTCCCTAATAAACCAACTACCTTTATTTTAGTAATAAAATACCTAATTAGATCACTCAAAAAAACAATAAACCAAAAGGCTCAGTTTCACAAAGTGTTTATTTGCATACCATATTTGAGACACATTGAGCAATTGAAATGACAGCTTTGGCTCGAACCCTCATATTTTCATGCTTGGCATACACTTTCACCTTGTGAAGCAAAGGGATAGAAGCTGTTGATACCACCATTGTCTTAAGCGTTCTCTCAGCTTCTTCACATACAAACTTCTTATCTTGAGAAGCTTTCAACAGTAGTTGGAGCATCTGTTACAATCAAACAAAAAATATTCTTGACCAGTTCTCGAGTGTAAATTAATAATTTCAGTTCATTATCATACCATTTGGTCAACAACATCAAAAGTAGCGGATTCAAGCAACTTATCACCATACGATTTGAAAAGATCAGCAGCAACCATGATTGTGGTCTTGCATAAGGCACTTCTTGGATTCTTCATTGATTTCACCAAAATCATCAGAACCTTTTCCCTGTTTGCATACGAAACCGCATATCAGTAAACTACACAATAGTTTTAAGCGACATAAGATAGGAAAGGTTTAGCTTTTACATACAGGATTAGAAGCAAGAGTGCTGAGTGGAACAACGCAAATCGCGTAACATCTTTCAGTGACTCGCAAACCTTTAGCCAATCTTTTGACTCCAGTCCTTCCATTAAGCTTTGAGCTCCTAAAAAAATTAGTAAAAGTATACAAATCACAAATAAGTATAGGACGGGTTCTTGATAAATCACAAACATATCTTAGCCTTGAACTCAACACCAAGTTCATAAAAAGGTTTCTAATTTTCAAATGAGCTTTAATCAAATCGAAAGTAATATAATTAAACCCCATAAACATCAAAGACCATAAAAAAAATTAAAAATTCTAAAAACAAACAAACAATAGTTAGATATAATCAAACTTACCTGAAAGTAGCAGGCAACAGCTACAAAGATCAAAGACTACTACTACCCAAATCCTCAATAAGTGTCTTCCAAGCTTCAACTGGATTATACCTATTATACCAAATCCAATAAAAACCGAGAATATTATAATGATATCTTTGATTAAAAACTAAAAAGGGGTAATTAATTTCTTACTTTTTGAGTAAAGTTTTCATCTTAAGTGATTTGAGTTCGATCCTTGTGATTATTGCTTCTACATAATCTGCTTCAACATGTTCTCCCCTAAAAAAACGCAACTTGATTTTATGTGTTAGATCAAAAAGAGTGTGTGAAGAAGTGTTTTGTTCACCCAGATCAGAGAGTGGGTTTTATTCGGTGATAAAGGTACAACACGTGTCTCCTTACTTGTACGTTGGAAAGCATCCTAGAAATAATACAGCTCCTGGGTTTTAATTGTTCGGGTAAGATGAAAAAAGAAAACTGTGGGTGGGGATTAAATGCGAGGAACCCAGGTTTTGGCATGGGTCGGGTGGGTTATAAATGCATTTATTAAGCCTTGGAACAACAATCCTGGCTTTTGATATAATAGTATAATTAAAGACCAAAAATTACAAACTTAAAAATATGACATTAAACAAGTATTTATAACATAATTTTATTATCTTGCAAAAATAAAAAACTAACAATGTTAAAGAAATATTTGTTTATTACATTGATGAGGTGTCATTTTATATTTTTTTTGGGTCGTTTAACCTCCTAAATCGTGTGTTTATGCCCAAAATAGGTACTTAATCGTCCCTTTTCAGGTATTTTGCATTTGGAAGGCATTTGGAGGAAATACATGTGACTTGGGTTCATTTGGAGAAGAAACGGACAAGACTACGGACCTACACCAACATTGCTCAAGAATTTCTCTATAGTGGCTAGAGACGGAGTCACAAATATAACATGACGCCGTCACAACGATGATCAAGACGGTGTCACGAGATCCTAAGACGGCGTCAGAGCACAAGATCTAGCCCATTATCTAGAATATTATCTTTCATGACGGCGTCACGATTAAAACGCGACGCCGTCACAGTGATTTTCCTATATATACAAACCCGAATTTAGGGTTTTGAGTGTGTAACTTTAGAATAAAAATAGGGTACGAACCCTAGTTCGTTTAGCAGCTGTTAGGGACGAATTTAGGGCCTAAAAACCCTATTGTACTTCCTCCAACTCATGTTTTAATCAAGTAAGGTTTATTTAATCATTCAATATGTCTATGTGTTATTTGATTCATTTATGCTCTTGCTTTATTAACATGCTAGGCTAAGCCTCCTATTGTGTTTATTTATGATTGTATGAAACCTAGAATGTAGATCTTAGTGGTGTTGCTTCTTGTGATGGATGTGCATGTTAGGCCTTAGAAAACCAGCTTTTGTTTGTATCGCTGTTGATATGTCTTAGAAAACATGATTGTGTAGAAAGGATACCATCGGGTAACAGTCTTCATACTACCTTGCCCCCTAATATGGTTGATCCACTTTTAATATATTTCACATGCACTTAGTGTACCCTTAGGGGCCTTGTAATAGTCTTCATACTACCTTGCTTGTGCGTTGCTCTAACGGAATGCTAAGTAGACGGCGGGTTCGTGTAATTCGTTCATGACTTAGGAAATAATTACACAGATCATCACAAGTGTGACAAGGCAACAACACTAGGAGAAGCAATCTAGGGAGTAATACATGATTAAATAAACACAGTCTTTTATCTTATTGTTATCACCATTAGTTTAGATTTATATTTAGTTTAATAGCTAAAACCAACCAACCTCTCCAATATATGATTTACCTGCTTTCCTTAAAATACAAAAACACAAAAAGAATCTTCCCTCAACCTTTAGAATTCTGTTAGACTGTGATCAAGCTTTCCCAACCTATTCCTTGAGTGAACGATAACAACCCCCCGAGTCTTGCCTATACTACTACTACAACGATTAGGTGCTCTGCCTAGAGAGTTGTAAAACTTCTTGTTGAAGTCTAACGATGACCGTATCAAGTTTTTGGCGCCGCCGCTTGGGGAATAGTTAGGTTTTGATCATAGTTTAACTTAGTTCTACTCGCTTGAATCCTTTCAAGTGAGACCTTAATTCCTCTCATTAGCTTTCTTGTAGTCTATTTTTTTCTTTGTGACCTTTGTTCGTAACATTTGTAAATTTGTAAATTATAATGAATATGTATGGTTATTCTAGCATGGGTAGGTTTGATGTATTCTTTCATAATCAACTCTTGTGTTCCAACAACATAAAGATGAATTTCTATACGATTCGTGGGCTCATTTCAAAGACATAATCCAAAAAGTCCCGAATCATGTTTTTAAAAAAAAACTTATAAAAGACACAAAAATAAGCAGGTTTAAAACTTGGACTTTTTTATGAATCTCAAAAATGAGCTGAAAAATAAGCAAAGATATGTGGCAGACTAGCTTTTTATACTAAATCCTAAAATGGCTTAACTGTTTAGAACTTTTAGCACTAATAAGCAATGCAAACTCAAAATAAGCTAAGACAGGAACTTAAGCTATATCTAAAAAACAAAAACAATCAAAAATAAGGAAAGGAGTTAAGCCAGAATAAGCTAGAACATGACAGATTAACAAAAGAGCTTGAACACTTAACTTTTTAAGCTAAAAAGGCAATTAAGCTCAAATAAGTTCTAATTCAAACCAAATAAGCTAAAAAGGCTCTATCCTAACCTAATAAGCAATACTAACTCTAAATAAGCAAATACAATTAAGCACATAAGCTAAAATAAGCAATTGGACTTTTGGGCACAAACTGCAGGCAACAGCCTAAAGGGGCCTCTTTGGGCTTAATTTTTAAGCCCTTAGAGTGAATCTTTTGGCTTAAGGCTTATAAGAGCTTATAGAGTGGCTTATGGGGTATCTAAAAATGCAAAGAAATTAAAGTTTGAAACAAATATAAGCATAGAAAATGGCTTGTGAAATTGGCCGTCACAAAGATTTTACAACTTTTTAGTTTTGTCAGTTTCAAAGGGACAAAGAGCAGGCTTAAGAATAAGTAGGAAAATAAGCTTAAGATTTGAAACAAAGTTAAAATAGATGGAGGATGACTCTAAGTGAGCTTGTGCTCAAAAATTTAAAAGCTAAAAACAATCTAAACTATCTGAAAAATGGTTTGAAAAAGCTGAATTTTTTAACTAAAAGAGACTTGACCAAGTTTTGACAGTTTTGAAAGAGACTCAAACATACTAAAAGTTGTTGGATCCCACTTTAGATAGATCTTTACTGCTTGTTAAGGATGGTGATTAACATATGTAATCACAAGCTAATCACAAGAGAGACTCTTGCTTTGAAAAGCTAATGTCTACGCGGAATATAGACACAACTAATAAGAAGAACAAGACTAAAAACTAAAAGATCCTTCTATGGATTTCTATTAATTAACAAGGATAAATGTGTTTTTCTGGATGTGTACATTTCCCTAAGCCGTAGGTTCTCTTTATAGTGGAGAAACCCTAATCAGCATTTACTAAAAACGCGTAAGATTGATATGCATGAATATCTTCCTTATTTAGCACATGCATATCCTCATCTCTAACTAACTAAAATCTTATCCTGGAATAACTATTTGACTTTACCAAGACTAAGTATTCTACGAGTAGGAACTAGATTTAGCCTACCAGGACTAACTATGATAATAACCTTACCAGCCGGAACTACATACCTGCCAGTAGGAACTACTACTCTACCAGTAGGAACTACATACCTACTAGTAGAAACTAAGTATTACAAATATTCCTAACAATCCTCCCCTAAACTAGAATTTAACTAAGTTAATTTCTAGTTTCTAGATAGATCTTTAAACTTGAACCTTGAGGATTGAAATACGAACTTTACAGCAACATCCAATCTGCTTGAGTCTTGACTTGAACACATGAAACTTCTGCACATATATGTATTTCTTCATACAAACACCTTTAAGAGACTTAGGATGATGAGCATTGAACATTGAGCAGATCTTGTGTCAAACAGATTGGTCTTCATACAAACACCTTGGAACCGAACATCAAAAGTCTTGTTGAACTTGAACATCAAAAGGCAGCAACGTTAAAGAAGCAGCAGGAAAACTTGAACCAGCAACAGACTTTGGAACCACCTCAGCTACATAAGTAGATTTGATAAGCCTTTACCAAGTAGCTACTCACTCTTGGGCTAGCTAATTCTTTGGTGGAATCATGACATCACCCTGGTGAATTAGTAACCAGTCCAACTCTTAGAACATGAATCAATGGTGAATTGGAATACTCTAATGACTTTTGGCAAATCATCACAACCATAAATGGATTTTATATGTCTTTACCTGTAGCCGTTTGCTCGGGACTAGCCAACTCTTTGTTGTGATAACAAGGTGAGTTGATTAGACTACAATTTTCAGCAAATTGTCAGCTATCAACGGATTTGTTAAGTCTTTACCAAAAGTCATTTGTATTTGGACTAGCCAATCCTTTAGTTCCCAATAAGGGCATTATCCATGGTGGATTGATGACCATTTCAACTCTTAGCGAAAGAAGCATGGGTGAGTTAAATACCCTATAGTTTTGAGTAAACTATTAAACCTATCAACGGATTTAAGAATCACACCAGAGCCGTACCCTCATGGTGAATCAACTCTTTCTTGTCTGTGAGACATGGTGAGTTGAACACCATTTGTTGTGTGGTGGTTAATCAACACCCAAACCCTAAAAAGTTCTCTTTTTGTTCAAAATGTGTTGCAATAAAACCAAGTAACATGCCAAAAACTGTTTCCAAATCCAAAACGTGGTGCACACGTAAAAATGTTTATGTCACACTGTGCAAAAGTTAATAAGTATAGAGGTGCTACATAAAAACTTTATATATCAAAAATATATTTTAAATAGCAAAAAGATTTATGATATATAATAAACTTAACAGTACCATTCATGAACCTTAGGACGCTTGGAATCAGAAATTTGTTTCTTGAGAAAGGCAATCAACTGAACCGCAGTGGTAAGTTCATTACCCACTGTTCCGTGACAAATCTCCAGCTGATGATCGAGCATCCTTTCGATAAGGTTTATAGTGAGGGGATACTTCTTGTCCACAAACATATGTATAACCAGTCCACTAACTGTCTCCAACACATGAACACCAGAAAAAGAATATAGCTTCCAGTTTTGAATACTCCAGGTGTGTTGGTTCTTCCAAAAATCACTACCATCATTCACTTCAGGTGAATCCATCAAAATCTGAAGATCTCCCCAAAGAACAAGACCAACTCCCTCAGCTCTCTTATCTTGATAAAACGTCATCACGCGTCCATAAATCGTCATCAAGTCTGCTCTAGTGACCAAGTGGAGGATTTCCCTGAGGCTTGTGAAGTACTTGCGAGAGTTGTCTAGTCTGTAGATGGCATTGATCGATCCTAACCCCGTAGGCAATAACTCCCAGTCAACAACAGCATATAAATGAACAGGTGTATCACAATCAGAAGCAGAATCCTCATCAGAAGCATACTTAATGCACAATTTGTGTTCAGCGTCAGGATCTCCTTCTTCAATTGGAATGGTAGATTGAGAAGTATGAACACCTTTTCTGCCTAATAGCTTCTTCTTGGTACCAACCTTCTTGAGTGAGGAGGCAGTTTGTTGTGCTTTAGGAACATCCTCTACTGTAGCTTCCTGAGAAGGAACTTCAACTTGAGCTTCTGGAATATTCTGAGAATGAGAAGGAGCATCAACTTCCTCTCGTGAAACATCTTGAGAAGGAGCTTCACCTTCTACTTCCTGTGGAACACTGTGAGAAGGAGCTTCAATGTCTACTTCAACATCACCAGTCTTGAGTTTCTTTGAAGAGGCACTAGTCATTGGACTGCCATCTCTTTTCAAACCCCTTGTGAATGCAACATCTCTTTGAATCTTATCAAACTCTTCTTGAAGCTATTCAGGAGAGAGTTTTCGAACTTGAGCCATAGTCCAACCAGTAGTGTATACAGCAGGGCCTTGATTCTTCACATAAGTTCTCATATATTGCCTAAGCTGAGCTGGTGTCATAGGCCTATCCCTCCGTTCTTGAGCCCGTTGCTCAGCAAGTTCTTTTCTTCAAGAATTGACCAAAGCAACCATCATGGCTGCAAAATCATCATCAGTAAAATCTACCCTGAAAATTGTGGAAGATAAGTCTGGATTTGCTTGAAGACGAGCCAAAATTATATCCCAATCAGCATCTGAGTAGTTTGCAGCAGATGCAAGAACCTCTTGCTGTCTCTTTCTTTGGTCTTTAGTCATCGCAAAGTCTTGAGACATCTGCCTAGCTAAATTAGCATCCTTCATAAGAGATTCAGCTCTTTGCTTTTCCAAATCTGCTAGTTCTTGAGCTTGTAATCTCTAAGCAACCTCCCAACCTAGTCTTTTTTCTTCTAATTGCTTGAAAGTCATATCTTGAGTTGGAGTAGGTTCTTCAACAGCAACACCTTTTCCCTTTCTGGCATCTCTGACAGGTGATGAAGGAGTAGCATTTGTAGTACCACTCCTAGCAGGAATTGGTTCAGCAGCAGGAATATAGCTACTGGTAGGAACAATTATGCTACCCGGAGAAATGGTTGAAGGACCAGTAGGAGCAACACCAGAAGGAACATCAGTAGGAACATCAGTAGTAGGAACATCAGTAGTAGGAACATCACTAGTAGGATCATAGGAACAAGCAATAGGATTAATAGAAGGACCACTAGGAGATTTAGTGGAATCAACAGTCACAGCTGCATAAGCCAATGCATGTAGAGCATCTAAATCCACATCTTGCTCTCCTCCATCTTCTTTGTCAGAATCACTCACAACCACCTTCCTTTTCTTTGTCTTGAGTTTCACTTCCATAGCTTTGACTTGTTTGACCAACTTTCCCACCACATCCTTAAATAGCTGCTTGTGTGCCTTGAGCTCAGTTTCCAAAGAATGTACTTTCTGCACAAGAGTAGAAACTACAGCGGACAAAGCAGTTAGAGTAATAGGGTCCTCAGCACCTCCTGAGGTGTGACCTGCAGGGGAAGCTAAAGTAGATCTTGGTGGAGAGGCATGGAAAGAGCCTACCAAAGGTTCATCTTCTACATTGGTGGAAGTGGAAGGTGCATCATTAGTCTCTTGGACTTGTGAAAAAGAAGCAATATCTGGGTCTGAACTTTGACCATGCTCAAAGACTGGAGCAATAGGGTCAGAAAGTTGTTGTCTTGGGGTGGCAGTCAAATGGTCTTGAGGTTGGTCAGTCTCAGGCATAGGCTCAGGAATAGGGTCAGGTATGACTTGTGGGACAGCTGGTGCAACTACCCCTGCACCTTCACCTGCTTGAGAAAGCATAGCAGCTAAAAGTGGCATAGGTTGCCCCTCAAAGTTTAGCTTCATATTAGCAAAAAGTTTACTAGATAGCTTGAACACTTTGTATGGTCGTGTATTACTAGTTTCTATAGCCAAAATGGTTTGAAGAAATCTAGGATACATTAAAAACTTTTTAGCATTGCCTATGTTACTAACCATCCCCTTAAAAATGTAACTAGACCAGTTAAATTTCCTCCTATCAGAAAGACAAATAAGAGCAACAGCAATTGAGCTACCAAATTGATCCCAACTACCAGACTTGGTACTAAGACAGTGAAGAATGGTGTGGACCAAAAACCTCCATTGAGGTGAAAACTTATTCTTGTAAAAGGTTAACTTGCCTTCAGTGACATATCCAAGATTATCCATTCCAGAGTATATGTCCGCAATGGGTAAATCATCAATACCACCATCATCAGCTAATTGAAGTTGACCCCTTACTGAGTCCTCAGTAATTGTGTAGGGAGTCGCATCAATGGTAGCTAGGATAGCTGGAGGGCCTAACTCAGGAGACCTGAGTGTAGCCGTAGACCAGAATTGTTTGACTAAGGAGTCAAAGATGATGGGGTCAATGGTGAGAGCATACCTTATGTGAGAAGCCCCCAAAAAGTCAAGAATCTGATGATAATCATCACTGCCTTTGGGTTTTTGCAAGTAACCCACTTTGTTGTGTTCATCCTTGTATCTTAGTACGGCCATTGATGCTGTGGAGATAAGGTTGAGATTTTGTGCTGGGTGTTTATCGTAATTGTGAGTTGGTACTGGTAGAGAATGGGAATTTAATTTATATAGAGAAATGATCTCAATTCCTATTGGGCCATTTGGTAATTAGGGTTTGATGGAAAAATAAATAAATAACTGTTAAAATGTGAGATAACATTAATTATCCATTTAAGTAGAAAACCCTTTGACTAATAAAATGACACCAATATCTAAAATGTAACTTTTAATGAAGAGAAAATTTAATTAATCTACCAGTACGAACAGATATAACCAGCACAAAGAAAAGTCAACCAGAAGTAAAATTAACATTACCAGTAGGAAGTGGTCTACCAGTAGGAAAAATGAAAACTACCAGTAGGAACTCTTGTTACACCAGAGGGAACACTTGAACTACCAGTATGAACACTTTGGCATCAAGATAAAACCACGTAGTCCATGTAGAACACTAGAAATTGATTAATCCACCCTCTTAAACCATTAGTCTGCAAAAGAATAGACCAATACACACAAAACAGATACAATAAAATGGAAAGGAAAATTAACTACCAGAATGAACGAATTATAGACAAGCAAGAGGAACTAAAACTACCAGTAGAAAAGAAATAAAACTACCAGAAGAAAAATATAACAACTAGGGGAAACATAGTATAGCAAGAAAAATAAGTGGAAAAATAAATTTTAAAAACCAACTTTTTATAGAAAATTTTACAACAACAGTCCTCCCCTTGGACTCAAATCCTCCCCTCAATCATAGTATCTATGGATTGAGCATCCCAATGTTAACCACAAGATGATTAAACCTAGGTCCATCAAATGCCTTGGTTAACAAATCAGCCACATTATCGTCAGTATGTATTTTAAGCACTTGAATAAGTTTCTTATCATTAGCATCTCGTATGAAATGGTGCCTAATTTCTATGTGCTTAGTTCTTTGGTGAAAAACTGGGTTTTTAACTATGCAAATGGTACTTTGGTTATCAATAAAGATTTTGGTATTCATAAAGTTATACCCATAATCTAATAACTGATTTTGTATCCAGAGTACCTGACCACAGCAGTTAGCAGCAGCAACATACTCAGCTTCAGTGGAAGAGGTAGCCACAATGGTTTGCTTCTTGCATTGCCATGAGATTAACCTCCTACCCAGAAACTGACATCCACCAGTTGTGGATTTCCTATCCTTGTTTGCCCTAGCATAATCACTGTCACTATAAGCTTCAAGCACAAAAGGTGACTCTCTAGGGTACCATAACCCTAACTTAGGTTGGCCTTTAAGATACTTGAAAATCTTCTTCACTGCTTCCAAATTGGAAGTAGTAGGAGTGACTTGATTCCTTGAACAAGCACTGACTGCAAACATTATATCAGGTCTTGAAGCTGTTAAGTACATTAGTGAACCTATCATGGACCTGTACAAATGTACATTTACAGGACTATCAGGTTCATTTTTGGACTTAGGCTTTGGAGCTTCATAGGGTGTAGTAGCAGTCCTGACACATTCCAAATCAAACTTCTTCAAGATCTCTTGCACATACTTTTCTTGATTGATAAAAATTCCATCAGGTATTTGCTGAACTTGTAATCCTAGGAACAAAGTAAGTTCTCCCATAGCACTCATTTCAAATTGTCCCTTCATCAAGGCCTCAAATTCATCACACCAGGCCTGCTTTGTAGATCCAAAAATGATGTCATCCACATAGACTTGTACTAGGATGATATCTCTTTTGTGCTTCTTAAGAAAGAGAGTCTTGTCAATGGTGCCATTTCTGTAACCATGTTTTAGCAAAAAGGTAGAAAGGGTTGCATACCAAGCTCTTGGGGCTTGATGAAGTCCATATAGAGCTTTGACTACCTTGTAGACCTTCTTGGGATGTTGAGGGTCCACAGATCCCTTAGGTTGAGTGACATATACTTCCTCATCAATTCTACCATAAAGAAAAGCACTCTTAACATCCATCTGATAAACCATAAATCCCAGGTAAGAGGAAAATGCTAAGAACAATCTGATTGCCTCTATTCTTGCAACTAGAGCAAAGACTTCATCATAATCAATGCCCTCCTCCTGTCTATGTCCTTGTGCTACAAGTCTAGCCTTGTTCCTTACAACAATCCCCCTGGTATCTCTCTTATTTTTGAGTATCCACTTAGTCCCAATAGCATATTTACCTTCAGGCAAGTCAACAAGAACCCATACATTTTGAAACTTGAACTGTTGCATTTCTTCCTGCATAGCATCAACCCAGCTTGGATCTTCAAGGGCTTGAGCTACACTTCTTGGTTCAACTTGAGAAAGGAAACAAGCAAACAGACAATGTTGAAAGTCTATATGATTGTTTCTCTGCTGGTCATGAATATAACTGATAAAAGCAGATTCACCAGTAGTAGTTCGTTTGCACAGCTGAAGTATGATCCCCAATAATCAGAGATCGAGGATGAATTGTATTAAATCGTGTACTTGCCACGGGACTGACTTCCACAGTTGATGCTAAATTGTTTAGATCAGCACCAAACTCATCATCATAAGATGTAGAAGAGAAAATACCAAGTGAGGGTTCATTATTTCCAAGGTCAGATGGACTGGGAAACCGTGGTGTAGGCTCATCATCAAAGAATGAGTCAGTAGGACTACCAGTAGGAACTGGAACACCACCAGTAGGAACTGAGACATTACCAGGAGAAATCGTTGTACCACCAGAAGGAATTTCGATGCTACCAGTAGGAACTGGTATGCTACCAGTAGGAACTGTTTGTGTCCTTGCTTTCTGCTGAAGTTCCTCAGCATCCTTTACAGCAGAGGTGGCTCTTGTTACCTGACCTTTCAGCCTTGCAAGCTCCTGTTGAAAAATTTCTTCGGCAGAATCATGAGGAGAATCATCACCTTCATTACTAGAAGTATCTTTAGGCTCAGCTTCTTGTATGCTGTGTGATGGATAAGAAGGGATAATGATGACTTGTTCATCACATTCTGAGTCTGAATCAGCATCTTGTGTACCTGCAGAGTTAGGCAAATCTTCTTGTGTTCCTGCAGATTGGTTAGTTTTATCACGTTTATAGCCTAAAGTATCAGTCAAATAATCAAGGTCAAAATACCATTCATGACCAAGACCCTGCACATTAGGTTTTTCCTCAAGATACCTCAGATTCATAGTCTCTTCTACCCTTTTATTAGGCACATTGTACACCCTGTAGGCTTTATTACTTGCAGAGTATCCAACAATGTAGCCTTCATCAGCCTTCCCATCAAACTTACCCAAATGATCACTTGTGTTTAGAATGGTCACATGACACCCAAAGGGTTTAAAATGACTGACTGAAGGAATGTTCCCAGTCAATAAGGCATATGGTGTCTTATTATGAGGACTAGTTACCAATACTCTATTCAAGACATAAAAGCAGTTCTTACTGCTTCAGTCCAAAATATAGTAGGTAACTTAGAGTCAGCTAACATAGTTCTAGCTGCCTCTATGAGGGTTCTATTTTTCCTCTCAGCAACCCCATTTTGTTGTGGGGTTCTGGCATTACTATAATCCCTCTTTATCCCTTTAGACCCACAGAGTTCAATAATATGAGCATTTTTGAACTCTGTTCCATTATCACATCTTATAGCTTTTACCTTTTTGTTTAACTGGTTTTCAACAAGATTTAATAAAGTCCTTAAGGAAGATAGGTACTCATCCTTATGTTCTAAAAAGAAAACCAACATAAACTTACTATAGTACATTCAGGATCACAATGCAGTAATATTGTGGTCAATGCTTCTACTTGATGTAGGACCAAAGAGGTCCTATAAAGCGATTGCAAAGCATCATAAAATGGATGCTCACAACAGTGAAAGCCTTATAGAGAAGCTATATGTTGCTGCCTTTGCAGCAAGCAACACAGGTATAGTCATTCTTGAAAAGTTTAGGGGTAGTCCTCTAACTAAGTCACCCTTTACCAACTTGTTCATGTTTTTATAGTTCACATGACCCATCCTCCTATGCCATTTCACAGATTCATCAACTGAGGCTTTTGCCACCAAACAAGCCAAATTTCCCTTGGGACTGAGATTATTCAAGTTAATGGTGTAAAGATTATGTTTCCTTGGAACCCTAAGTAGGACCATACTGTCATCTGGAAGCTTAAAGTCCTTGGATAGCACAAGACAATCAGTGTCTGTGAAGAGAACTCTATTCTTCTTGTCACAAATCTGAGAGATGGAGAACAAGTTGAATTGTTGCAGTTCCTTCACATAGTAGACATTTTCAAAATCCAGTGTGGGAGTTCTGATGTCTCCTTTGCCCAGTAATCCTACCTTCACCACCACTAAAGTCATTTTTCCTCCTTTGAAACCTAAGAAAGTCATCCATCGTTTCCATGTTTACCAGTCGTACTTCTAGAACAACCACTATCAATATCCATCACTTCAGCATTAGTATAATAATTTTCTACAATATACAACTAGTGAAAAAGTTATATCTAGAGGGGGATAACCAAGCCCTTATGACTTGGGTCCTGCCTTTGGAACGAAAAAGGTGTCTATGAAGTTGTGTTGAGATCCACTATAGGTCTTGGGTACCCAATATAAACCTTTTCTATGTGTTTTCCAAGAACAACCTGTTGAGGGCTTAACAACAGTTGCCCATCTCAACCCACCATATTGCATATGATTATAATACACTTGAGGTACATATGGTGTATAAGTCTGAAAATAAGAACTTGTAGGTCTATTAAATAGGGCATAGGTCTAGCAGTACTTTTCCACCAACCAAAGTACTATGAGAGATCTACTCTACTATATGAACTGGAATAGGCCTATTTGCCTACCAGTAGGAACTGGTGTAGGCACCTTTGGCTTACCAGTAGGAACTGATTGTGGTCTAGCAGGAGTAATTTTACTTTTGCGAGTCCTAAGAAGTATAGCATGTGGGACATACTGATTTTGATGATTAACATTATTCCTACTATGTACAAGTCCCACCCCATTACAAACATCATATTAGCCCATTTGTTTCTCATAAAAATCACAATTCCCTTATAAGATGAGTAATACTACCCCACATACAAAACATAGCTTAGAAACAGATGAAGCATGCTTCCTAAAATGACCTGCCTTTTTATTAAAAGAATCATTCTTATTACAAGAAGTCCTAGAAGTGTTTCCATTCTTATCAGAACTATTACAAGAGAAACTAGATAAATCCTGAACAATAATGGGTTCTTGGATAGGTGTCCCAACATTGGACTCAATCTCAGCTTCACTCTCAGATGTGGATACACCGGAAGTGGATGCACGGGAGATAGAATCATTTGACTTGGGCTCTGAAGATTTGACATTTAAATCACTAGAGGCAAAGTCATTTGAGTTTACCTCTGTAGACTTGTCATTGTTATCACAAGAGACAAAGTCATTAGACACAGAATTAGAGTCACCAGAGATTGAGGACTTTGTACCATAAGACATTTGTGATTCATCTAAGTCAGCGTGGTCTGATAGAGGAGTGTAGTCTCCAGTGAGAGGTGGAGGCACAACTTTCATACTATCAGTTTTGGCAAACCTATTGAAATGAGGTCTACCTTCCACTTCTTCAGAGTTAGTGGTAAATACACTAAATGCAGAGTCATCCCATCCTAACTCATTTTCCCCTATATAGTTAGTAAACCCCAACCCACTTTTGTTCTAACAGACATGGAACTATCAACTAATCTAAACAAATTTTTGGAAGAGGTTCTCCACTTTTCAGTTTGAACTAAGTGATATCAAGTTTTGTCTGTAAGTCTTTCTTAGCAGTCTCAGCAATAACATTTATTCTTTCAGAATGTTTTAGTAGATTAGTTGTATTTTCTAGTTCAATAGACAACACCCTAATCTTATCTTCAAGTGTCAACTGATATTTCTAAAGAAATCTCTTTTGTTTTTCCAAAGTTTTAAGTGAGTTCTAAGCTTGAACTTGTATAAAATATTCACCATTTTGTTTATTAAGTTCATTATACTGCTTTTGAAGTTCATTATACTTATTGTTATAACCAAAAGGGCAGTTATGTACCTCAAAAGTGAAACCTATGAGAGCAAATTCTCCAGCATCACCTGCAGTACTGACTTCCTTTGAATCAACTCCAGTGATCAAGTTATATATCTTGGCAGCAACTTCTTCAATTTCATCTTCATTATTGCATCCAGCACTCATACCAAACTCCTTAGAAGCAATAACTCCATCACTCTGACCATCATGATCTGTCCAATCAACCAATGTATCAATAGTGATCAATGCTTTGAAATCTTCTTCCTTCTTTCCAACCTCCTGAATCTTGAATGACGAATATCTCTGCTTATCATTTCCTCCCTTTGCCCTGTATTCTCTGGCAAAATGGCCTCTTTGAAGACACTTGTAACATCTGACTTTCTTCTTGTTGAACCTTGCAGATTCCTTCTTATCAAAATCAATCTTTCTTCCAGCTTTCTGCTCAAACTTGTGTACTCTAACAGAAAGCATAGCCATTTGCCATTTTAAATCCATCTCCTCCAGATCCAATTTTTCTATTTGATCAAAGTCTTCATAAGCCAGTTGTTCTGGCTCAGTATCAGCAACGAAAGATTGAAGGACATCTTCAATTACATTACCAGATCTTTGAGACCCAGTTTTAGAGTTAGATGGAACAGTTTAGGTAGATGAAGAATAGCTTGGACTATCTACATACGACATCTTTCTGTTAGTATTGGTGGCACTAACAAATGCAGAATTATTTGGACCAGCAGATTGGCTTGAAGAAAAAGTAGAGTATCCTTTGATATCTACCTCAAGAGTCTTTAACTTGTAGTATAAATCATCAAAAGAAAGAAATTCAAGTTCACATTTGGTTTTCAAGGTTAAAGCTACCTGAGACCATGATGAAGGCAAAGCTCTTAGAAACCTTAGATTAATATCTTCATCCTCTGGCTTGGCCTTAAGTTGGTTAAGCTGACTTAGAATCTTCTGCATTCTATCATACCCTTTGTGCAAACCCTTTGCTTCACTAATTCTGAACTCTGAAAATTATTGCTTCAGCATAGACTTTCTCATCTTCTTAGATTCGGCATTTCCACCAAACCTAGCTTTGACTGCATTCCATATGTCCCTTGCATCATCCATATAATGGAAATCAGCCACATGATCATCAGGAATAGACTGAAGCAAGGTAGTTCTTGCCTTTGATTCCCTCTGGACAGCAATGTGTTCATCACCAGTCGTTGGGGGAAGTATAATGACCCTTCCATCACAATTTCTTCTAGTCCTTTTCAAGCTATTGCCATTTTGAATCACCTTCCAGATATTCATATCATTGTTTGTGATCCAGTATTCCATTTTCATAGCCCAGACCTCATACTTATCCTTCTTCAAATAAGGAAACTTTGCATTATTGTTTGAGATAGTGGTAATGTATTGAGGTTGATTATTTCATTGTTGTTGAGGAATGGTGGCTTCACTATGAACACTAGCATCATCGCTATCATTGTCAGATCCTGCCATTATAAAGATATATAGAGGTGTTTGGTTGTGAGGTCTATAAGGATCTTAAATCCAAGAATATTCTTCTTATGAGAGACTCTCAACAAGCTCTGATACCACTTGTTGGATCCCACTCTAGATAGATCTTTACAGCCTGTTAAGGATGGTGATTAACCTATGTAATCATAAGCTAATCACAAGAGAGACTCTTGCTTTGAACAGCTAATGTCTATGCGGAATATAGACACAACTAATAAGAAGAACATGACTAATAAAAACTAAAAGATCCTTCTATGGATTTCTATTAATTAACAAGGAGAAATGTGTATTCTGGATGTGTACCTTTCCCTAAGCCGTAGGTTCTCTTTATAGTGGAGAAACCCTAATCAGCATTTACTCAAAACGCGTGAGATTAATATGCATGAATATCTTCCTTATTTAGCTCATGCATATCCTCAACTCTAACTAACAGAAATCTTATCCTGGAATAACTATTTGACTCTACCAGGACTAAGTACTCTACCAGTAGGAACTAAACTTAGCCTACCAGTACTAACTATTATAATAACCTTACCAGCAGGAGCTATATACCTGCCAGTAGGAACTACTACTCTACCAGCAGGAACTACATACCTACTAGTAGACACTAAGTATTACAAATATTCCTAACAACTTGGACGTATTGAGACACTAGAGGCTAGAGATCTAGAGCCCTAGGATGAGCCAGCTGAGGCTGGCAGCAACTGTTAGTCATGTATCATTTGTAGGTATCCTATATAGCCTATTAAGTTTTATAGGTTACTCCTAGCTAATAGGCTGTAGGGACTTTTGTTTTATCTTTTAGCTATCATTGTATAACATGCTAAGTATTATGGGTGATCCCCAGCTAGCATTGCCTTAGGACCATATTTTTCATTTTGTATCTCATTGTACTGATCATGTTGTAATCAGAACTATCATGTATGATTATCGATGTTGTTATGTATGGATGTTGATTTATTTATGTCCTTGTTGATTTCACTTCAGTTGTATATTTCACTGTGTGTTGTGATTTTGAAGAAAATGGCACCAAGGAAAAGAACCACAAGGGTATCACCAGACATAACAACCACCCCCTCCTCCATACCTGTCACCGATTCTCAACTTATGACACTAATAGAGTAAGGCATTGATGATGTGTTGGCAGAACGTGATGTGGATAGGAGCAGGGCAATGACAACCATGATTCAGGAACTGGCGGAAGAAGATAAGTGTCTACTGTTCGTGAGTGCACTTACACTAATTACCTGAAGTGCCAGCCTATGAATTTCAAAGGCACTGAAGGGGTTGTCGGACTGACCCAATGGTTAGAAAAGATAGAATCTGTTTTTCACATCAGCAACTGTACTGTCGCATGTCAGGTCAAATTTGCAACTTGCACTCTTCAAGGTAATGCCTTGACATGGTGGAACTCCCACGTTCGGGCTGTCGGACATGATATTCCATATACAATGCCTTGGAAGACTTTGAAGAAAATGATGACCGATAAATGCTGCCCGAGGAGTGAGATCAAAAAGTTGGAAACTGAAATGTGGAACTTAAAGGTAAAAGGAACCGATGTGATGAGATACAACCAACATTTTCAGGAGTTGGCGTTGATGTGTGATAGAATGTTTCCCGAGGAATCGGATGTAGTTGAAAAGTATGTCAGTGGTCTTCCCGATATGATACATGGAAGTGTGAAGGCATCAAAGCCCAAGATAATGCAGGAGGCAATTGAGTTTGCCACTGAACTGATGGATAAAAAGATCCTCACCATTACTGAATGTCAAGCTGAGAATAAAAGGAAGTTTGAGGACACCTCTTGAAACAACCAAAACCAACAACAGCCATTTAAAAGGAACAATATGGCACGGGCTTATACTGTTGGGCCTGGTGAGAAGAAACCTTACGGAGGATCTAAACCTCTGTGCCCCAAATGCAATTATCACCATGATGGAAAGTGTGCTCCTAAGTGCACTAACTGCAAAAGGATTAGCCATTCGGCCGTGACTGTAAAATCCGGCCTGCTACCACCAACAACAACCAAAGAGTTCTCACTTACTTTGTGTGTGGAGTTCAGGGTCATTTTAGAAGTGATTGCCCAAAGCTAAAGAACAAAAATCAAGGAAATCGGGCTGGGAATGGTAATGCTGTAGCAAGAGCTTATGTTGTGGGAACTGCCAGAACAAACCCGAACTCTAATGTTTTCACGGGTACGTTCCTCCTAAATAACCATTATGCTTTAATTTTATTTGATGCTGGTGCCGATAGAAGTTTTGTATCTACTACATTTAGCTCTTTGATTGATATCATTCCAACTACACTAAACCATGGTTATGATGTTGAGTTAGCCGACGGTAGAATAATTTAGGTTAATACACTTATACGGGGTTGTACTTTGAATTTTCTAAATCATCCATTCAACATCCACTTGATGTCCGTAGAGATGGGTAGTTTTGACGTCATTATTGGTATGGACTGGTTATCTTAATATCATGCCGTAATAGTTTGTGATGAGAAACTCGTTCGTGTTCCCTTTGGAAATGAGATTTTAACTTTTCATGGTGAGGGAAGCAACAATGATCACGAGTCTCGATTAAACATCATCTCGTGCACCAAATCACAAAAGTATTTGCTGAAGGGATGTCCTATCTTTTTAGCACACGTTACCACAAAAATTCAGAAGATAAGTCGAAGGAGAAGCGACTTGAAGATGTACCAATAGTTCAAGACTTTCCTGAGGTATTTCTCAAGGACTTGCCGGGTATTCCACCAACTCGTCGAGTGGAATTTCAAATCGATTTGATACCTGGTGTTGTGCCTGTAGTACGGGCACCTTATCGATTAGCTCCGTCCAAGATGAAAGAATTGTCAGACCAACTGAAAGAACTTTCTGACAAAGGCTTTATAAGACCCAGTTCCTCACCTTAGGGAGATCCGGTCTTGTTTGTCAAGAAGAAGGATGGATCATTCCGGATGTGCATTGATTACCAGGAATTAAATAAGCTGACGGTGAAGAACCGTTATCCGCTACCAAGGATTGATGATTTGTTCGATCAACTACAAGGTTCGAGTGTCTATTCAAAGATCGACCTAAGGTCGGGTTATCATTAACTAAGGGTTCGTGAAGAAGATATTCCAAAGACCGCATTCAAAACTTGATATGGACATTATGAATTTCAAGTTATGCCGTTTGGTTTGACTAACGCACCTGCTGTATTTATGGACCTCATGAATCGGGTGTGCAAACCATATTTGGATAAATTCATGATCGTCTTTATTGACGATATTCTGATATACTCGAAGAGCAAGCAAGATCATGAAGAGCATCTCAAGTTAATCTTGGAGTTGCTTAAGAAGGAGCAGCTGTATGCCAAATTCTCTAAATGCGAATTTTGGATTCCTAAAGTACAATTCCTTGGTCACGTGATTGACAGTCAGGGTATTCACGTGGATCCCGCCAAGATTGAATCCATAAAAGATTGGGCATTTCCTAAAACTGCAACGGAGATTCGTCAATTTTTAGGTCCTACCAGTTATTACCGTAGATTCATTGAAGGTTTCTCAAAGATCGCCAAGTCAATGACCAAGCTTACTCAAAAGAAGGTCAAGTTTGATTGGGGTGACAAGGAAGAATCAACTTTTTAATTGATAAAGCAGCAGTTATGTAGTGCACCAATTCTGGCTTTACCAGAAGGAAGCGAAGACTTTATTGTTTACTGTGATGCTTTGATCAAAAGGTTGGGCCTTGTGCTAATGCAAAGAGAAAAGGTGATTACTTATGCATCACAACAACTGAAAATTCATGAGAAGAATTATACCACTCATTATTTGGAGTTAGGCGCAGTAGTGTTCGCTTTGAAGATCTGGAGGCACTATCTGTACGGGACAAAGTGTACCATGTTTACCGATCATAAAAGTTTACAACATATCCTGGATCAGAAGGAATTGAACTTGAGACAACGCCGTTGGTTGGAATTTCTCAATGATTGCGATTGTGAAATTCGTTATCACCCGGGGAAAGCGAATGTCGTGGCTGACGCTTTGAGCAGGAAATAACAAAATAAACCATTACGAGTTCGAGCCTTAGTAATGACTATTGGTTTGGATCTTCCCAAGCATATTTTTGAGGCTCAGACTGAGGCAAGAAAACCAAAAAACCTCAAGTCTGAAGATGTGGGAGGTATGCTGATTGAAAATTTGAAAGACCCAGAAAAGCCCAGGAAGGAGAAATTGGAACTGCGTGGGGACGAAACACTGTGTTTTAATAACAGGAGTTGGTTGCCATGCTTCGGTGATCTAAGGGCTTTAATTATGCATGAGTCTCACAAGTCAAAATATTTTGTTCATCCGGGTTCTGATTAAATGTACCAAGACATGAGGCAATTATACTGGTGGCCTAACATGAATGCCGACATTGCCACCTATGTTAGCAAATGTTTGACGTGTTTAAAAGTCAAAGCCGAACACCAAAAACCATTTGGTTTTGATGCAACCAGAGATTCCTTACAAATAGTGTCTATTCATTTTTATAATTAAGTTTAGTATTTTTAATTTAATTTTTAGTATTATTTAGTCTAAAAAATAATTTTAATTAGTTAAAAATTCCAAAAAAATATTTTCTGTCTTTTAAAAATTATTTTAAGTCATTTAGTTTAGGTAATTTGCATTTTGAGATTTTAGAGTTTTATTTTGTCTTATTTGGTTTATTAGTTTGTTTTAATTTGCTTTAATTGTTTTTAAATGTCGTTAAAAAATTTAAATCGCCTTAATTCCTAGTTTAGCGTGCCTTTATGTGCTTTCCCTTTGCGTTTTTAGATTTAAAAATCAATTTAAAACTTAAATGACAATCAAGCTCGATTTACGATATGAACGTGAATTTCCATTCACCTCTCACCGAGGAGAACGATACCCGTGTTGATTACTTGTTATTCTTTCCTAAGAATAATTTGTATGATACTTTGCTTATGTATATATATATGTATTATATATATTATAAATACACGCTTAAAACCAAAAATTTCAATCCCCCTAAACTAATCACCTCGAAAAGTAGCTAAGTGCTCATTTAAGGGGATTAAGAAATCAATAGTTTTAAAACGTCCCGT
>BQNB010023461.1:0-27494 GCA_026074375.1 Tanacetum coccineum
TAGTTTTCTACAGCGTATTTAAAAAGAACAAAACTTTCAAAGTGTTAAAAGTTTTGATTTATATCAAACACTTTAATTGATTTTCAAAAGGTTTTATGGCTTCGATCTCTATACCCAACAACCAACCAATTCAAGACGTCGATGAAGTCATAAGATGGTTAGGTTAGGTATTAGTCCTACAATCCAACCAGAACCATGAGGATCTACCCAAGGATACTCATAGTTAGATTAGAAGTCCTTAGGTATAATTTTGAGATGAATAAGTACATGGAATAATGTTGACTAAGACATGAGTTGTCACCGGAACAATCACAACATGGTGATAATAATGACATCTTGGTAAACATTGAAAGGGTTGAAGAATGAAAAAGAACTAATTTGTAAAGGGTGAAAAGAAAGAAGCCATCCATAAAACTTAGGCAGAAACCCGGTCAATACATAATCTATCATAATTGTTAATACAAATAATGTCTAAAAACGTTATTTATATTTTTCGACCTCTCAATGTTTTGATAATAACAAAATGTAAAAACGTTTACGATAAAAATAACGTTTACAAATTATTAATCGTAAAATTCTATTTCTATGATTAGTAATCACTTAAGGTATGTACAAACAAACCATTAAACATGATAAATGATCAAGAAAATAATTTTTTGTAACCATTACATTTTTACAAAAGTATTTTCACAAAAATAAATATACAAAATACTTTTTAATTAAAAGAAAAGTTTTATTTAAAACATAAATTAGAAATTCAAAATTTTCCCCCAAAATAGAAGCTTCCATACCAGATACAACCTTCCTCATAAAAAGGCAAAATCAGGAGCGGGGTCTAGTGGCGGCCCCCTTATAGGTCTGGCGGCCCCCAAATATATCTAGGACCGCTGGGACTGCCGCAAGCTAGCCGTTGGAAATCCTGTCTATAAATACTGCACTATTTCTGGTAGAAAGACACACCTTTTTGAATGAATTTTTCCAGTCTTCTTTCTTTCTCTAAAACCTTCTTTTTCTCACTAAGTCTCTTTATCACTAACATTGTTTGATCTTGTTTCAAGTGATCTAATCTCTTCTTCTCATCTCTCCTCTCTATCAAGTGCAAGAGAAGAACATTCGTATTCGCCAAGAAACGAATTGTTATTTAGTGATCTCTCCTCTCTTTTTCTAAGTATCAAATCTCTATTGTAATTATCTTGTATAATTGTGTGATTCGTATTGTGTGTAAATCTGATAGTGTAGATCTTGTGATTGTATAGTGTTTGTGAAGTAGTAGATTAGATCTAGCTAATATTAGGACTCGACATTTAGCTTAGTGTCGAAAAGTAACGTAAGCGACGTGTAAACGGTTTTCTCCGCCTGAAGGGAGCTTGTTGACATAGTGAAATCTCGAGTAGGATACTCGAGGAGTAAAGTAGGGCGAAGAAGAGCTTCGTAGCCGAACCACTATAAATCTTGGTGTCTTAGTTTGATTGTTCCTTCTCTCATCTCTTTATATTGTTGTGATTGTTATTTAGTATTAGTTTAGATATTTAAATTGTTGATTCATATTGTTGATTGGTTGAACATACAACTCGAATCTAAGTATTTTGAAAGCAAACTTTTAAAACATAAAACGAACCTGTAAACTATTCAACCCCCTTCTAGTTTTCATAATTGGTATCAAAAGACAAGGTCACTCAAGATTTTTAAAATATATTTTATTTTAAAGCTTGGATCGATCTATGCATTTTGACAAATATCTAGAAGGGCAATCCATGCAAAGACCACCACTTTTTGAAAGTGATAGTTTTATTTTTTGGAAAAATAGATTCAAGACATATGTTAAATAAAAATATCTTAATCTTTAGCATGTTATTTGATGTGGGGTTGTCGTATGACTTCTACACGAGAAGTTTTACAACTCCCTAGGCAGTGCAACTAATCGTTGTAGTGTAGTATGGGCAAGACTGGGGGTTGTTTATCGTTCACTCGAGGAATAGGTTGGGAAGGCTTGATCACGGTCTAACAGAATTCTAAGGGTTGGGGGAAGATTCTTTTTGTATTTTTGTATTTTATGAAAGAAAGTAAAATCATATAATTGAGAGAGTGGTTTGGTTTTAGCTATTAAACTAAATAATAATCTAAACTAATGGTGTTTACAATAAGATAAAAGATTATGTCTATTTAATCATGTATTACTCCCTAGATTGCTTCTCATAGTGTTGTTGCCTTGTCACACTTGTGATAATCTATGTAATTATTTCCTAAAGCATGAACGAATTACACGAACCCACCGTCTACTTAGTATGCCGCTAGAGCAACGAACATGCAAGGTAGTATGAAGACTGTTACCCGACGGTATCCTTTCTACACAAATACGTTTCCCTAGACATATCAATAGCGATTATAGATAGAAAGCTGGTTTTCTAAGACCTAACATGCACATCCATCACAAGAAGCAACATCGCTAAGATCTACATTCTAGGTTTCATACAATCATAAATAAATACAATAATAGGTTTAGCCAAGCATGTTAAAGATAAAGCAAGAACAATGATCAAACAACACATAGACATATTGAATGATTAAGTAAACCTTACTTGATTAAAACATGAATTGGAAGAGGTACAATAGGGTTTTTAGGCCCTAAAATCATCTCCTACGGCTGCTAAACGAACTAGGGTTCATACCCTCTTTTTATTCTAAAGTTACACACTCCAAACCCAAAATTTGGGTTTGTATATATAAGAAAATCGACGGGACGGCGTCGCGTTTTAATCGTGACGCCGTCGTAAAATGAATCTTCTAAATCTGCGTTTGAGTCGGTGCGGGCTGACGCCATCTTGAAATATGTGATGCCGTCACTTGATGAGTTGTGACGGCGTCGTGTATGGCTTGTGATGCCGTCTCCAGGCTCCGTGAGCACAAATCTTCAAGAGTCTTGGTGTTGGTTTGTAATCTCGTCCGTTTCTTCTCCAAATGAGCCCAAGTCACGTGTAATTCATCCAAATGTCTTCCAAATGCGAAATACCTGAAAAGGAACAATTAAGTACCTATTTTGGGCATGAACACCTGATTTTGGTGTTTAAACAACCCCGAAAAAGTGTATAAAATGACACCTCATCAAATACCCCTACACTTGGGATTTGCTTGTCCTCAAGCAAATGGGCTTTTCTATCTGGACAATAACAGTATGAGGGGTTATTTTACCTACTATTTAAAAATATTTTACCACACAACCTTTGAGACCTCGTAATTAAAAGTACGAAAAGTATATACTAGCACCTCACATAAGTGTTTGGGATTCTCTCTTTCACTCGGGTGTATAATGGATTATAACATATGGGGGAAACGGAAAATCACACTCATTACATGTCATAGCATATAAATTACCATAGGCTTGGTAAAGGATCAAACCTCCACGGCTAGGTGCAAGTATTATTCATTACTATCTAAGAGGTCTTTTAAAGGGTTGTGGGGTGTAGGTGTAAGATAACATATAATGGAAACGGAAACGGAAACGGATGGAATACATTTGGGTGGTGACTTTAGGTGAATTTGGAGTGGAAGGGTTAGCTAATTATTTTTACGAATACACGCTGGTTTGGTTGCTAAGCCAAGACTCGAAAAAGATGTACAAACTCTACACAACTCTACATCAATCTCTTTGTTTTTTCTTTTCTCATTTTTTTTGAAGACATAATACATCACATGGGGTTTATAACACGTACACCTACACTTGAGCTTTTACATGCTCGATATTTACAATCTAACTATTGACCCGATTTGAGGTTGATCAAAATAACATGGATATCATTTAACATACATATGGGGGTATTGACTTAACTTTTCTTCCCCATTCTTCAGCGAAATAAATATTACCATGAATCTCAATCGTCCCAAAACTGTATTTACAAGGATAAGGACTTGCAACCGTGTACTCAAATAATTAACTTGGTTATCACAATAATGTACTAAAGGTGAGTACATATAAGGTAGGCTAAATCTTTTTGGGTTTACCGATTGGTTTAAGGGTGTCAATACTCTTCATTAATAGTCCGAATTAACCAAAAAATTACGAGAACCTTGAAAAAGGATAGGCTCGGAGGGTTGGACTAGGGTATCCTGCACTAAAGGTGAGTGCATGGCAAATGTGTGGGATAGTTATATGATCGAGGTGACCATCATAACAATTACAGTTTTAAAACATGGGTTGTTCCTAATGCCTCTTATCAAGCAAATCCTAATACTTACTTTGCGGTCTCGGGATGCATCACTAAAACAAGTTCTAGAATTTAATATACTACCGGTACACTCATATGAATTTTACTAACACCAAACATTCCAAAAAAGGCGATGAAGACCACATGTACACATCCGTAACGACGGAATAAACACATGTGACTGCTCACTCCTTAACTCAAACTGGGTAAAGATAAAATCATCTTGAGTTACCAACGATAGGTTCCCGAATTCCTAAAGATCTAAGGGTGAACCTCACATTTTTGGGGTGAATTTTAAGGGTTATTGTGCTAGTCATATAAATTCATATCCATGGGACGCTAGTAATACTCGGTTTTTGTTGTCGTAAAAAAATTTAAATTTTGGTAAAAATCACATTTTTATGCTATGTTTCGATATATTACCCGTCTTTTTAAGGACAAACCGAATGACAAATGAAAGAATAGTTTCTATTGCTTATTTCCCTCTACACTTATTTTGAACATTGTCCCCAATGTTCTCTAGAAGTACCCGTTAAAACAGATAAAGGGAAAAGAAAACAAGGAAAAGAAACTAGTACTCCCCTAGTTTACTCAATAATGGAGAAGAAACCTGCGATAACTGGTTAGATCGTCATACGAGAATCATCCAATGAAACTTCCTAAGAACATCCAAGCTTCTTCTCATCAAATATAACATTTAATCAAAGACAGAGAAACTATACCAAACATAAAATGTACGATTTACCAATATATAATATGAATTTAAGGTTCGACTCGACAGATAGGATGAAAGAATTGTTAAACTTATTAGGTTTTTCAGGTTTATACAAAAGAATACCTATATTAAATGTAAGTTTTATTTTCAAAAATAATTAGAAACTTTTTGTATTTTTGTATTTTATAAAAGCAAGTAAAATCATATAATTAAGAGAGTGGTTTGGTTTTAGCTATTAAACTAAATAATAATCTAAACTAATGGTGATAACAATAAGATAAAAGATTGTGTCAATTTAATCATGTATTACTCCTTAGATTGCTTCTCTTAGTGTTGTTGCCTTCTCACACTTGTGATGATCTATGTAATTATTTCCTAAAGCATGAACGAATTACACGAACCCGTCGTCTACTTAGTTTGCCGCTAGAGCAACGCACATGCAAGGTAGTATGAAGACTATTACACGGCCCCTGGGAGTACACTAAGTGCATGTGAAATACATTAAAAGTGGATCAACCATATTAGGGGACAAGGTAGTATAAAGACTATTACCCGATGGTATCCTTTCTACAAAATTACGGTTCCTTAGACATATCAACATCGATTATAGACAAAAAGCTGGTTTTTTAAGACCTAGCGTGCACATCTATCACAAGAAGCAACATCACTAAGATCTACATTCTAGGTTTCATAAAATCATAAATAAATACAATAATAGGTTTAGCCAAGCATGTTAAAGATAAAGCAAGAACAATAGATCAAACAACACATAGACATATTAAATGATTAAGTAAACCTTACTTGATTAAAACATGAATTGGAAGAGGTACAATAGGGTTTTTAGGCCCTAAAATTGTCTCTTACAGCTACTAAACGGACTAGGGTTCGTACCCTCTTTTTATTCTAAAGTTCAAAACCATAAACTTCGGTTTTGTATATATAGGAAAAATGACGCGACGGACCGTCGCATTTTAGGTCGTTGACGCCATCATGGATAAGAATCATCTGATCTGCATATTGAGTCGGTGAGGGTGACGCCGTCATGAAATGAATGTGACGTCATCACTTTAATGGGTTGTGTCGGCATCGTGTATGTTGTTGAAGCGTCTCAGGCTTGTGTGCACAATTCCTTTAGGATGTCTTGGTGTTGGTTCGTAATCTCGTTTGTTTCTTCTCTAAATGAGCCCAAGTCACGTGTAATTCATCCAAATGTCTTCCAAATGAGAAATACCTGAAAAGGAAAGATTAAGTACCTATTTTATGCATAAACACACGATTTTGAGGGTTAAACGACTCCGAAAAGTGTATAAAATGACACCTCATCATACATTATGCTCGCTGGAAGGTGACCCGTCACAGTTTCTCTAACTTTATATATACGATACGAAGAACAAAGTGGCTAATAGTTTGCGCCATTTTGGTAGAAGTGGCTCTGTTAGTATGGATCCAAAAATTGTTCAGTTTTTTATTAGCCTTCTGGATATGCATAACGAATTGGTGCAGCTTTCCGGACTACTAGAGATAGATGTGAAGGTCAACAAGGGTCAGATTCCAAGATTAGGTTGTATAGTGTGGTTGGAGCACGGAAATATGATTGGTCGTCTTCTCATACATTAGGCGCTATAGTGTTTGAAACTATTCACCCCCCTTCTAGTTTCTACAATTTGTATCAGAGCCAAGGTCACTCAAGATTTTTAAAATATATATTGTATTTTAAAGCTTGGATCGATCTATGGTTCGAGCAATATCTTAAGGGCAATCCCATGTGAAAAGGAATAATTAAGTACCTATTTTGGGCATAAACATACGATTTTGGGGGTTAAACGACTCTGAAAAAGTGTATAAAATGACACCTCATCATTATTACTAACGGTGATTTTCAATCTATTCAACAAAATCCGGAAACCAAATTACATGAGGTTACCTTTTGAAAAACAAAGTGACCATCTTAAAAAGAAGCTTGCGAAAAATAACAAAGCTAAAATGGTTATTTACAATGCTTTGCCAAGAAAAGAATATGAAAGAATTTTCATGTGTAATACGGCAAAAGAAATTTGGAAAACTTTGTTAATCACCCATTAAGGTAATAACCAAGCCAAAGATAACAAGATCGACCTTTTGGTACAACAATATCAACAATTCAGTCATTTCTGAAGACAAATCTATAGATAGTGCTTTTGCTAGATTTAATACTATCATTACTAGTCTAAAAGCTCTTGATGAAGGTTATTCTAGCAAGAATTATGTTAGGAAGTTTCTTAGGGCTCTACATACTAAATGGAGAGCAAAGGTTACGGTGATTGAAGAGTCGAAAGACTTAACATCATTGTCACTTGATGAACTCATCAGGAATCTCAAAGTTCACGAGATGATCATCAAGAAAGATTCTGAAATAGTCAAAGCTAAGGGAGAAAGAAAATCCCTTGCTTTAAAGGCTAAGAAAGAATCTAGTGATGAGGAGTGTTCGACTTCCGGAAGTAAAGATGAAGAATACGCCATGGCGGTTAGAGACTTTAAGAGAAGAGGTAGATTCGTGAGACAACCTCGGAACGACAAAAAGACGTTCCAAAGAAGCCATGATGACAAGAATGGTAAAGGTGATAGAAAATGCTTTAGTTGCGGCGATCCAAATCATCTTATTGGAGAATGTCCAAAACCACCGAAAGACAAGAACCAAAGAGTTTTCGTCGAAGGTTCTTGGAGTGATAGCGGTGAAGAAGATGATTAAAAGGTCAAAGAAGAAACGTGTCTCGTAGCTTAAGCATCAAGTGAGGTATGTTCCAAATCTTCTTACTTTAGTGATGAAAACTCATCAATAGATGATTTCTTTTAGATAATGAATATGATAAACTGTGCAAAATGAGTTTAAAGATAATTGATTCTTCAATTATAATAAAATATAGAAATATAGCATATATAATCTATATATCTATATGAAATATATAACCTATATAATTAGAATATATACTATATATAACGTATCTCATACATATATATAATAATATAAATATATATTCTAATAGAACCACTTGAGGCAACTCCTCTTTGAAAGAGAAATAAGCTAATTACTAATAAAAATATAATACCATGTCCGGAAAGTATTGAATGAAAAATTACCCTAGGAAAAGGATAACGTTATCAAATCGAATCCCGAGTCCGTATTTCCCCCAACAAGCGTGAATATTGAAAATCTTGTTTCGTTCGTAGAACGCGTGCATGAATAAGTCGAATATTTGGAATTTGGATACTACATCTCATAACAGAAAAGGGATAAGCAATATAAATGCACTCTAATCTAGGATTTCCGGTCAAATTACAAAAATCATAACGACATTTAAAACAATTAAGAATTAACTAATATTAACTAATTAACTAAAAAAATGACAAAATAAAACTCTTAAAACTCAAAATGTAAATTTCTTAATCTAAAATGTATTAAACTAATTTTTAAAAACAGAAATTATTTTTTATAAATTATTAAACTAATTAAAACTATTTTTAAAACAAAATAAGACTAAAAATTAAACTAAAGATACTAAACTTAATCCTAAAATTTTGATAAAATTTATAAAAATACTAGATACTAACTCTGAGGTTTACAAAGAAAAACGAATCAAAAAGCTTGTACTAATAAGCTGTGAAAAATCTGATAAGCTAAATAAGCTTAAAACTAAAACAAGTATAAGAAATAAATGGAACATGCATATAACGAAAAAGACCCAAGGGCGCAGTGTTAAGGTGTGTGTGTGTTGAGTGGGTGGTCACAGGTTCGAGTCCTGTGACAGTCCCTTTTTGCAAAACATTTTTTTACTTTTCTTTTTGAAACACCTAAAGAACAAGGGAAAATAAGCAAATTTAATGAAGGGCTTAAAGCTAGAACTTATTAATAAGCTAGAAAAAGATTGATCAATGTGACAGTTGGCTTATTTGACACTTAGTTAAAACTAGATATATCTAGCTAAATTTGCTAGCTTATTTAGAACTCAAAAAGCAATAAGAAAAACAATAAGTAGGAAACAGACCTAGACCTAGACCGAATAAGCACTAATGACTAGAAATAAGTAAACATAATAAACTGAAAAGCATCAAAAAGCATTTAGATAGTTGACTCTAAAGAGATTTTAAGGACTGATACCACTACTTTAAGCTAAGAATTAGAACTAATAAGCAATGAAAATAAGCTAAAAACTGAAAACCGATTTAGGACTAGACTCAAAGATCACAAATAAGCCAGAATTAAGAAAATTAGTCTAAGAAATAAGCTAGAAAAGATTAAATGATAATGACAATTTACTTTGTTATTTTTGGACTTTTTGACATGAAAATGACAATATGCAGCCTAAGTTTCAAGAATCAAAAGCATTATTGAAAAACTTAAAACTTGAAACAAATTAAGGCCTGACTAAAATAAGCTAAATACAACCAAAACAAATCAAAGATAAGCTAGAATCTAACCACAATTAGTCTGCAATATGTGACTCTTAAGGAAAGACCATATACTAGTTCTATACTTGACTGTTTCTATCTGAATTTCACAAAAGAATTTTCCAAAACCAATTGACTTAAAACAGATGGATATTAAAACTTATAGAACTTGTTTTGAACACAATAACCACACCTCAAATACAATTTTAAGAAAATTTAACAAATAAGCTGTTTGAACAGCCCTAGGTCTAGCAGGCTTGAGATATTGATAAAACAAACTAGAAAACCTAACTAAACTTATTCCTAGCTTATGAAAACTAGCATTTAGACCTAATAAGAGCTTATCAACTATTTTAATCACTACAAACAAGCTGCACACAATTTTCATATATCTAAACTACTTAACCCAAACACCCCTTTAAAACTTAAAAATACAATTTTAAGCTACAACAGATCATATTAAGCTACAAATTGTTACAACAAATTAAGAACTATGATTATTAATGACAAATAAGCAAAAAATTTAGAAAAATAAGCACTGAATAATAAGCTAAATCTAGAAGCAGTTTTGACTTAAAACTAAGCAAATTCATTAAAACTCAAATTAAGCTATTTTAAACTGTAAACTAAACACATTAAACTATTGTTAAGCATATTAAGCACATTTAAGCAACAATAAGCAAAGATTAAGCAGATTAATAAACTGAAACAGAAATTAAGCTAAAAAGAGTAAAAGTAAACATACCATTGTCCTTTGCTCAAAATAAGGACTATAATTGCTCTAAGAGCTAATCTACAAGCTCCAGCTTATTTTCATAAGCTGGTACAGTCCCATAAGCCCATCCATTTTTGCTTATCATCCACTTTTAAGCTTAAACTGATTTTGAGGTGATTTAAGTGACAAGGCTTATTTAGTTAAGCTATAAGCAAGCTTAACTAAATAAGAATTAGCTTATTAAGTAACAAGAGCTTATTGCTTATTAAGTAATTTCCAAACATATTTTAAATAAATTACATTAAAGTAAAACATTAACTCAATACACAATTAAAAGGGAAACTGAAATTTTATTAATGATTAAACATTTACAAGCTTTTAAAGAGAAATACAATAACTAAAAATACAATAAGCTAGAAATTTAAGCTAAAACACACTAAAAACTAGATATCCTAACTGTCTGATTGAAGCCCCTATTTATAGTGATGAAAAGAAGGATCCAGAAGAAGAGGAGTGTCCTTCAGCTTCAATCCAAGCCCTTGATCACTAACAAACTCTCATCCATCCATTTTGAGTCCTTAGATTGCCTCCACGTCTTATTAGCCAATAGGATTGCTTGAGATTACCAACGTGGCCTGTTGTGATGTCAAAGAAGCCACGTTGGTCTTCTAGAAGAGGTCATGCATGTGGAGTGGTGTATTTTACCCTGTGTTATACGTTGTAGTAAAATTGGGAGGGAAGGGTAAATAGTAACTCAAGGCGCGTTTTTAATCATTTTAACTTGGATCAGGAATTGGATTAGGGCTTTTTATTATAACTTGGCCTGGACAGATTTTTGGATATTGGATTGGATTTAGATTTGTGCTTTGGACTTGGAATTTATATAAGATAAAGTCTTGGTTTAATTCAAATATTAATGGGCTGACCCGGTCCACAAAACGGGTACGGGGTTGCCCATTAAAGATGAAAAACGTCATCGGCTTCATTTTCTCACACTCTTCCAATCTCGTGCTCGGTTTTGTCCTTTTTGGTTGTATTTTTGTCCTTTTGTGAATATCCGCTACCTGCACAACACAATTAACAAAACAGACAAATACAATGTATTTTCTATTTGTTTTTGGTCATTTAAGCTCATTTTAATAAAGTAAATTAATATGTGATTAAACACATATAAAAAAATACCCCATACTACGCTATTGCCGTGTCCTCACGTAATGATACAAATACACGCTTAAAAACCAAAAAATTCAATCCCCCTAGACTAATTACCTTGAAAAGTAGCTAAGTGTTCATCTAAGGGGATTAAGAAATTACTAGTTTTGGAACGCCTCGTTTTACCATTTCTTTATATATATATATGTATATATATATATATATATATATATATATATATATATATATATATATATATGTATATATATATATATATATATATATATATATACCTATTATAACTTGGCCTGGACATATTTTTGGATATTGGATTGGATTTAGATTTGTGCTTTGGACTTGGAATTTATATAAGATAAAGTCTTGGTTTAATTCAAATATTAATGGGCTGACCCGGTCCACAAAACGGGTACGGGGTTGCCCATTAAAGAAGATGAAAAAAACGTCATCGGCTTCATTATTCTCACACTCTTCCAATCTCGTAGCTCGTATTTTGTCCTTTTTGGTTGTAAATTTTTGTCCTTTTATGAATATCCGCTACCTGCACAACACAATTAACAAAACAGACAAATACAATGTATTTTCTATTTGTTTTTGGTCATTTAAGCTCATTTTAATAAAGTAAATTAATATGTGATTAAACACATATAAAAAAATACCCCATACTACGCTATTGCCGTGTCCTCACGTAATGATACAAATACACGCTTAAAAACCAAAAAATTCAATCCCCCTAGACTAATTACCTTGAAAAGTAGCTAAGTGTTCATCTAAGGGGATTAAGAAATTACTAGTTTTGGAACGCCTCGTTTTACCATTTCTTTATATATATATATATATATATATATATATATATATATGTATATATATATATATATATACCTATTATTTTTATGTTTTTTTTAAAACAACATGTTTGACTTTCATTATTTAATTATAACTTTTAGTATCACGGAACAAGAAACACTTTTAAATAGTGTCCAAAAGGATAAATTCATCGTCCTTGATTTTTCACCCGCCCCAAACCAAGCTTAAAAACGAAATCATTGTTAAATATAAGTTAAGATGCTAACACTACTCATAAATGCAAATTGTGTACGCATAGCTACTTTCTGCTCCCTTATTCCTAAATCCTCTAAGGATTTTATTTTAATTATTGGCGACAAATAAATTATGTCCTTATTAATATAAAGTAAACCCGGTTTAGACCATAATTAGTTTGAAATCCTTTCCTAAAGAGATGATATGGTGAGAATAAGGTCCACATTAAGGTTCTAATTTCGCATGATTTAGGGGTTATCCTTTTTATTTCATCCGAAACAACTCAATTACGAGTCCAGAGACGGAGGCTTTATTTAGATAACCCCGGAGTCGAAATTTGGCTTTATTATTATTATTATTGCTACATTTTAATCCCCCGGTCCTTTAAACAACTGCCACATCGGTATGTGAGCTGACCATGGTCCAGGAGTCTTATTTCGACCAGGAGATTCTCGACCTTTTTTTAAAACTTCCACATCGGCATACGAGCCGACCGTGGTCCAGTAAACTTTTATCAGTCTCGGATTTATTGTTATTATTATTACCTCCACCCTTTAAACGACTGCCACATTGGTATGCGAGCCGACCATGGTCCAGTGGTCTTATTTCGGCTTTGGTTTATTACATTATTATAATTATTCTTATAGCCAAATTTCAAGTCCTGTAGTCTTTTAACTAGCTAGACAACGGTAGCGAGCCGTCAGGTATCGGTAGCCTATTCCCCACAACACTAACAAAACATCGATATGTACCTTAATTTCACCAGAAGGAATCTCTACGAAGGGATTTAAACTAAGAATCGCAAAAACCAAAGTAACTTTATTTATTTAACAAATATATAACGTTAATTAAGCTGGTGGGAGCAAAAAGCCACAGTTAACCTCTATGAGCTATAAAGAGATCCAACTACTCCACGCTTAGCATCCAACTTATATTCAACTCTATCATTTTTCTTTCTTCGCAAATTTAAAATCTTTAATAAAAAGATCCGCGAATGCTTCGTCTAATAAAATCAAGCTTTGCATATTTAAAGTCTATTATGGAAACTTGCAAACTCTTGGCTTTTTCAAGCTAGAATTCGCGTTTTAAAGCTTCTTGTATAAAAGACTAGCAAAAGCTTTAATTTATATAGGTTAAGGGGCAAGCTAGAGCGCAACATGCTCGATCAAGTCAAAAAAATTTCTTATTCTCACCATTAAAAATTCGTGTCAAAACACTTATTTTATTTTTTGAAATTTTTTTAATTTTGGCATAAAATCACATATTTTGGTATTTTTGGTGGCAAAACGGGGTTACGTGAAGACAAGGCAAATGCAAGTAAGATCAAATTGATAGATACCCCTCATACTAGAATTAAACATTGTCCTCAATGTTTAAAGGGTCTCTACGTAAATCTAAAGCCGTTTATTAATTATGCTAATAGATAAACGTTAATCAATAAGATCTTTAGATATCAGATTCCATATATAAGCATGCTAAGGATTGAAGCTTGAGTGAGCGATGGACAAATCCATAAGCACGAGAGTCTTCATAATCCAGGACAATCCTAAACATAAAACATAAGCCATGAAACACGAGAAAGGAAAAGGTGAGCCTCCTCACATCACACTTATTTAGAAAATAGAAAAAGAAGATAGAAACACGGGTTGCCTCCCGAGAAGCGCTTGTTTTTATTAACTGAGTCACGAGCCTGACTCGACCCTGAATTTAGTGGTCTATGGGGAAGGTTTGGAGATCCAGGACAACCATGGGTGGTGTGTCCCCTCAAAAGTAATGTTTGAGTCTATGATCGTTCACCTTGAAGTTTGGTTCGTTGGTTTGAGATAACTCGACGGTACCATTAGGGAAAACTTGAGTAACGATGAACGGTCCGGTCAAACAGGTTTTGAGCTTGCCCGAGAAGATATTTAATCGAGAATTGAAGAGAAGAACTCGATCACCAATGTTGAAAACGCGGTTCTTGTAGGCTTGATCCCGGACTTGAGATCAAAATTGAAATGTTTCAAGGCCCAATAGGCCTTGTGTTCAACCTCGATAGGAAGATGACAAGCCTTTCCGTACACAAGTTAATAAGGAGTGCACCCGATGGGTGTTTTAAATGCGGTACGGAAGGCCCATAAAGCATCATCTAACTTATCGAACCATGAAGCTCGATTTTCACCAACGGTCCTTTCTAAGATACGTTTCAAACCATGATTTGAAACCTTCACTTGTCCACTAGTTTGTGGATGATACGTGGTAGAAAGACGGTGGGTAACTCCATACTTAAGCTTGACCTTTGCGAATTAGTCATTGCAAAAGTGAGTACCACGATTACTAATTATAGCACAAGGAGTTCCAAATCGGGCAAAAAGAGATTTCAAAAATTTTACGACGACTTGGACATCATTAGTGGGGAGCACTTTTGCTTCAACCCATTTAGACAAGTAGTCAATGGCCATGAGAATGTACTTGTTCCCTCGAGAAGACGGGAACATGCCCATAAAGTCGATGCCCCATACGTTAAAGATTTCACAAACTTGAATTGCAATTTGAGGCATTTAATCCTTTTGCTAGATTTTATGTTGACGTTGACATGAGTCACATGACTTCACCATGTCATGGGCATCGCGATAAATTGTCGGCCAATAGAAACCAGAATCAAAGACTTTCTTAGCGGTGTAGTTCGCACCATGATGTCCCCTGGTGGGTCTATTATGGCAAGCCGTGAGGATGTCAACGGCTTCTTGGTCGTAAACACATTGTCTAATCACTTGATCCGTACATATTCTAAACAAGTAGGGGTCGTCCTAAAAATAATGCTTCACATCCTTAAAGATTTTTTTTTCTTTTGTTGGGACGACATCCATTTCACTACAAAATTCCCTGCATGGTAATTTACATTGTCGGCAAACCATGGGGTACTAGAATCACCATGAAAAGATATCATTCTGAGGGTCTCAAGAGAAAATGTTTCATTAATTTCCTTTTTCTCGAGATCACCTTGATGAGGATTTTCTAATCTTAATAAGTGGTCGGCCGCGAGATTCTCCGGTCCTTTTTTTATCATGAATAATGACATCAAATTCTTGGAGTAGGAGAATCCACCAGAGCAATCTCGGTTTAGCATCTTGCTTAGCAAGAAGATATTTGAGAGCCGAGTGGTCTGTATACACTATGGTTTTCGACAAGACTAAATAGGACTGGAATTTCTCAAAAGCATACACCACGACTAATAATTCTTTCTCCGTAGTAGTGTAATGAGCTTAAGCATCGGTCATAGTCTTGCTAGCATCACACATGATCTCAAATGGTAGGTCCCAATCAGGGGAAACTAAAATCGGAGCTTCTCTTAATTTCTTCTTAAAAATTTCAAACGCTTCAATACATTCTTTCGAGAAGACGAACGGGGTTTCTTTTTCTAAAAGATGGGTCATCGGCCAGGCGATTTTAGAGAAATCTTGAATAAATCGACGATAGAACCCGACGTGACCTAAAAAACTTTGAACGCCTTTGACGGAAGTGGGATAAGGTAGCTTTGCTATTACATTAACTTTAGCCCTATCGACCTCAATCCTAGATTTAGAGATCTTATGGCCGAGGACAATGCCCTCTTTGACCATGAAATGGCACTTCTCCTAATTTAGAACTAGGTTAGTGTCTTTGCATCGTTTGATCATTTTGTCTAAATGGGAGAGGCAATAAGAGAAAGAATCCCCAAAGACCAAGAAATCATCCATGAAGACCTCCATTGTTTCCTCGATCATGTCGTGGAAAATAGCCATCATGCACCTTTGGAACGTGCCCAAAGCATTACATAAGTCGAAAGGCATACGTCGGTAGGAAAACGTCCCATAAGGGCAAGTGAAGGTGGTCTTCTCTTCGTCTTGCAGGTCAATAGGAATTTGAAAGTATCCAAAAAATCCATCTAAAAATCAATAGTATTCGTTCCCTGCTAAACGTTCGAGAATCTGGTCTATGAAAGGCAACGAGAAATGGTCTTTACGAGTAGCATCATTAAGCTTCTGATAATAAATACAAACACGCCATCCGATGACTAGACTTACAGGAATCAACTCATTATCTTTATTCGTCACAACGGTCATACCTCCTTTTTTGGGCACATAATAAATGAGGCTTACCCATGAACTATCAGAGATAGGGTAAATCAATTCGGCATCAAGGAGTTTGATAACTTCCTTTTTGATCACCTCATGAATTTTTGGGTTCACCCTTCTTTGATGTTGGACTGCCGATTTAAAGTCATCCTCCATTAATATTTTGTGAGTACAAAACTAAGGGTCAATGCCCTTAATGTCGGATATTTTCCAAGCGATGACACACTTGTGTGACTTTAAAACCTTTAGAAGGCGGGCCTTCTCCTAATCTTTTAAGTTTTTAGCAATTATGACGGGTAATTTATTAGTTCCCTCCAAAAATTCATACTTAAGATGAGAAGGTAGGTCCTTGAGCTCAAGCTCCGGAGGATCATCAATAGAAGATTTTATTATTTTAAGTTCCTCAAAAGTAAGTTCTTTTGGAGGGAGAGGAGATGACGGATCTTCATTCAATAACTTTTCAAGTAGAAGAATGTCTCCCTACGGATCAAAGTCGGCATCATCAATTCCCGGTGGAATTGAATCACTTGTAAGATAAGCTTTGATTTCTTCCAAAACAAAGTCACCTCCCTCAAAAGGAGCGAGAGAAGGGGAAGAGGTAGTAATGATAGGATTTGATGACGGAGTGGGATTTCCACTCTTAGAACTATCCGAACATCCGAGCATCTCTTGAGCATACTCCTCACATGTAATGTCTATGACATTGATTTGATTAACCTATTTATTATCATATCTATAGGAGTATCTCGAAGTGTGTCTGACATTAAACGATATGGCTTCATCATTGACTCGAAGAGTTAACTCTTCGCCATGCACATCGATTAATGCTCGTGCCGTCCTCAAGAAAGGTCTCCCAAGAATGAGGGGAACCCGAGGATCGACATCATAATCAACTACAATAAAATTGGCTGGAAAATGAAACTTTCCTACTTTCACAAAGACATCTTCGCAAACACCAATCGGATAAGCAACCGATCGGTTTGCGAGCTCAAGAGTCATGGGAGTAGGAGTAAGTTCCAGGAGTGAAAGCTTCTTCCATATGGAAATAGGCATTAAGTTGATGCTAGCGCCAAGATTGGCTAAGGCTAAGCACTCATCTAGCTCTGGAAAATCATAAGGAATAAGAAATTTGCCGGGGTCTCAAAGTTTTTTGGGCAACTTTTTAAGGAGACTCTTAAACGTAGAAGCGAACTTAGGCATGTGAAGAAGAGCATCCGCAAAGCTAAGGTTAAAATGAAATATTTGAAAGATTTGAAGGAACTTCAACATTTGATTAATAATTTTCTCTCAGAGCTTTTGGTCATTAAGCCTTGATGGATAAGGAATCGACGGTTTAGGATTAGGCTTTGGAGAAACATCAGGCTCTGGTATAGGAACTTGGACAACGAGAGGTTTGACGTGTGCGGTACTTCCTAAGTTTGTAGTTTGCACCTTGTCCTTTGTCGCCTTTGGTTCACGTTCTGCTTCATTCAGAAGAGAAGAAGAAGTAGGTGGAATCGTAGGTCCATCATAAGAAACACCACTTCTGGTAGTAATAGCTTTCAAGTCACCTCTCGGGTTAGCGACGGTATTACTAAGAAGTGATCCCGAACCCGAGGGACTATTCATTTGAAAAAAAACTGCTCATCATGTTCTTTATATCATTCTTTAACTCATTGCTCTGATTCCTCATCGTAGTCTGGACTTCATTCTTAAATTCTGCCTTCATATTGTTTATTTGATTTTGCATAGCTTTCATATTAACATCATTAGTCTTCATGTAGTTCGAGAAATCATTCGAAAGTCCAACTTGAGTTTGATTAAGTGAAGCTTAATAATTCTGATTTCCTTGATTGAAAAGATTCTGATTATATCCTTGATTCTGATTGTACCGGTTCTGATTGTTCTGCACATTCGGTTGAGGAAAACCGGGTGGTCTCATTTGATTGCTAGCACGATAATTAGTTTCTCCATGAGGACGATATTTGGGACCTCCTTGATTGTAGGTCCTTGTGGCTGCAGAAGCATTAAAAGTGTTGCCCTCGGTAGCAAGACACTTATAGTAAGGATGCGGTCCACCACAAGTAACACAAATTTCTTCTATAGCTTTAATGGGAGCTGGTGAAGGATTCTTGTTTTGAAGAAGCATAGCTTTAACAGCATCAGTAAGAGCGGTAATCTCCGGTAGGTAGACGGGAGTAGAAGAAGACGTAGTAGCACTCATTTTTGAAACAACCGGTTTGTTTCTTGAAGTGTGAACTTTCGACTTATTCTCAATAATAGTTAAAGCATCTCGAGGAGTATGGTTCAAAAGATTACCACCGACGGCTGCATTTAGAGAATCTTGATCGGATTGTGTCAACGCCTTATAAAACGTGTCGATTTGATGCAATTCTGAAAAACCATGGCGTGGGCATTTACGAAGGAGATCTTTAAAACGGTCCCATGCCTCACTAAATATTTCATCAAACCTCTGCTGAAAATTTTTGATGTCATTCTTGAGATTCGTAGTCTTCGAAGAAGGAAAGAAACAATTCACAAACTTAGAAATGAGATCTTCCTATGTATGGATAGAACGAGGGGGTTCTTTTTCAAGCCAAATCCTGGCTGCCCCCTCAAGAGAAAATGGGAAAAGCATCAACTTGATAGCTTCATGTAGAACATTCTTGTACTTAAGCGTAGAAGTAATCTTGTTAAACCAAAGAATATAAGAATGGGGATCGTCTCTCTCAAAACCATGAAATTGACTCGAAGTTACTAGCGTAAGTAACCCGACTTTTAACTTAAATTTTTCAGCAAGTATAGGAGGAAGAACAATCGCATCTTCGTAACCCTCGGTGGGTGCTTGGAGTAATTCCGACATAGTACACGTATCCGCCATAGTAGCAACGGGAGTCTCTACAATAGTTCGAAGCTCGGGTTCGACTATTTGCTTGGAACGTCTACGATTGCATCTCTTCGGAATCGTGAAAGATTCAACAATTAAATTCGATGAAGAGCGGGTGTGCATGCACTAAAAAATTTAAGAAAAATAAATCTAAAAGAAAAATATATTTTTAATTTAACGATAGCAAAGGTTCACGATAGATCTTTAGAAAAAACTTTCAAAGAAGGCGGAGATGACGCGGGGGGTAAGCGTGAAGCGTTTTTAAAAACCTTCTCCTTTCGGGTTAAAGTTGTTAGTATCAGCCCTCCTTATACTTCTTATAGTTTTTTTTTAATCTAAGGTGAGCGACTTTAACAATTGACAAACACATTTCTTCATTTTTGAGGTTTTTATTAAATTTTTTTGTATTTTATAATACTTTTGAAAAGTATTTTTGGTGTTTTTTAATAAATTCCACAAAATAATCGAAAAAAAAATATTTTTTATTTTTAGTGTTATATAAAAGATGAATATTAATATGAATAATGTAAATATATATTCACAAAAAAACGATAACTTCACGGGGATAGGAACTCATTGCACGAATCTTAAACGTTAATGCGATAATCGTAATCCATTCCCCGCAGCGGATGCCAAAAATTTTGATTCTTCCAATTTATTATACAATATATACATATAAAGCATTTAGGCAATTACTCTTGTGGAAGAGTATAGCTAATTTACTAATCAAATATTATTTCCAGAATGTATGTATGAGGAGATTACCCTTAGGAAAGGATAAAAGTTCAAATCGTTCGAGTTTGTTTTCCCAACGAAGCAGTGAATTTGAATACTTGTTTCGGTTCGTGATGTTTTTTCGTGCTTGAATAATCAAAATTTTGGAGTCTAAATCTAATATAGCAAAGGAAAGCATATAAAGGCTACCTAATCTAGGTAATAAAGTAAATTAAAATCTAACCGGACATTTTTAAATCAATATATGAATCAACTAATATTAACTAATTAACTAAAAAATGACAAAATAAAACTCTTAAAACTCAAAATGCAAATTTCTTAATCTAAAATGTATTAAACTAATTTTTAAAAACAGAAAATATTTTTTATAAAATTTTAAACTAATTAAAACTATTTTTAAAACAAAATAAGACTAAAAATTAAACTAAAAATACTAAACTTAATCCTAAAATTTTGAGAAAATTTATAAAAATACTAGATACTAACTCTGAGGTTTACAAAGAAAAATGGATCAAAAAGCTTGTACTAATAAGCTGTGAAAAATCTGATAAGCTAAATAAGCTTAAAACTAAAACAGGTATAAGAAATAAATGGAACATGCATATAACGAAAAAGACCTAAGGGCGCAGTGTTAAGGTGTGTGTGTGTGTGTGTGTTGAGGGGGAGGTCACAGGTTCGGGTCTTGTGACAGTCCCATTTTGCAAAACATTTTTTTACTTTTCTTTTTGAAACAGCTAAATAATAAGAGAAAATAAGCAAATTTAATGAAGGGCTTAAAGCTAGAACTTATTAATAAGCTAGAAAAATATTGATCAAAGTGACAGTTGGCTTATTTGACACTTAGTTAAAACTAGATATCTAGATAAATCTGCTAGCTTATTTAGAACTCAAAAAGCAATAAGAAACACAATAAGCAGGAAACAGACCTAGACCTAGACCTAATAAGCACTAATGACTAGCAATAAGTAAACACAATAAGCTGAAAAGCATTAAAAAGCATTTAGACAGTTGACTTTAAAGAGATTTTAAGGACTAACACCACTACTTTAAGCTTAGAATTAGAACTAATAAACAATGAAAATAAGCTAAAACTGAAAACAGATTTAGGACTAGATTCAAAGATCACAAATAAGCCATAATTAAACAAATTAGTCTAAGAAATAAGCTAGAAAAGATTAAATGAAACTGACATTTTACTTTGTTATTTTTAGACTTTTTGACATGAAAATAACAATATGCAGCCTAAGTTTCAAGAATCAAAAGCATTATTGACAAACTTAAAACTTGAAACAGATTGAGACCAGACTAAAATAAGCTAAATACAACCAAAACAAATCAAAGATAAGCTAGAATCTAACCACAATTAATCTGCAATATGTGACTCTTAAGGAAAGACCATATACTAGTTCTATACTTGATTGTTTCTATCTGAATTTCACAAAAGGATTTTCGAAAACCAATTGACTCAAAACAGATGGATATTGAAACTTATAGAACTAGTTTTGAACACAATAACCACACCTCAAATACAATTTTAAGAAAATTTAACAAATATGATGTTTGAACAGCCCTAGGTCTAGCAGACTTGAGATATTGATAAAACAAACTAGAAAACCTAACTAAATTTATTCTTATCTTATGAAAACTAGCATTTAGACCTAATAAGAGCTTATCAATTCTATTTTAATCACTACAAACAAGCTGCACACAATTTTCATATATCTAAACAACTTAACCCAAACATCCCTTTAAAACTTGAAAATCCAATTTTAAGCTAGAACAGATCATATTAAGCTACAAAATGTTAAAACGGATTAAGAACTATGATTCTTAATGACAAATAAGCAAAAACTTTAGAAAAATAAGCACTAAATAATAAGCTAAACCTATCAGTTTTGACTTAAAACTAAGCAGAATTACTAAAACTCAAATTAAGCTATTCTGAACTGTAAACTAAACACATTAAACTATTGTTAAGCATATTAAGCACATTTAAGCAACAATAAGCAAAGATTAAGCAGATTAATAAGCTGAAACAGAAATTAAGCTAAAAAGAGTAAAAGTAAACATACCATTGTCCTTTGCTCAAAACACGGACTATAATTGCTCTAAGAGCTAATCTACAAGCTCCAGCTTATTTTCGTAAGTTGGTACAGTCCTTTAAGCCCATCCATTTTTGGCTTATCATCCACTTCTAAGCTTAAACTGATTTTGAGGTGATTTAAGTGACAAGGCTTATTCAGTTAAGCTATAAGCAAGCTTAACTGAATAAGAATTAGCTTATTAAGTAACAAGAGCTTATTGCTTATTAAGTAATTTCCAAACACATTTTAAACAAATTTCATTAAAGTAAAACATTAACTCAATACATAATTAAAAGGAAAACTGAAATTTTATTAATGATTAAACATTTACAAGCTTTAAAAGAGAAATACAATAAGCTAGAAATTTAAGCTAAAACACACTAAAAACTAGATATCCTAACTGTGTGACTAAAGCCCCTATTTATAGTGATGAGAAGAAGGATCCAGAAGAAGCGGAGCGTCATTCAGCTTCTATCCAATCCCTTGATCACTAACAAACTCTCATCCATCCATTTTGAGCCCTTAGATTGCCTCCACATCTTATTAGCCAATAGGATTGCTTGGGATTACCAATGTAGTCTGCTGTGATGTCAGAGGAGCCATGTTGGTCTTCTAGAAGAGGTCGTGCGTGTGGAGTGTTAGATTTTACCCTGTGCTATACGTTGTAGTGAAATTAGGAGGGAAGGGTGAATAGTTGTTAGCCTTAATTATATTAAGTCAAACAAGAATGTTATCGGTCTTATGTCAAACTAGGTCTTGTAATGTAATAGGCTAGTCGGGTATTAACGATCTTGGATTGTAATCTAATATTGTCCTTCTTTAGGGCTCAAAGCCCAAGTTAAGCCAAGCCCGACCCATTTAGAAAGCCCATGTGCCAAGTAGAAGGCTATGGGTATAAAATGAACCCTCTCCACACATGGAGAGGGTGTTGGTCATTCATATGTATGTGTAAAACATGTGTGTAACCTCCCACTACTCTATTCTCTTAATCTAATATTCTACCATGTTCTTTTCTCTCTTTTCTTCTTATTTATTAAGGCTTATTGGTGTTCTTATTATTGTTGTATATGGATTACTAGTGGGATAACATGTGGTATCACTCGCCAAGGGGTGTTTAGTGTTTGATTTCTTGCCTTATTATTCCAACCGTGGCTTATTTTGCTCCTTAAGCACACGGTTTGTTTTTTAGCTTATTAAGCATACAAGTTTCAAGTTCCTTCTCTCTACATCTCAAAAGCTTATTGTTCTTATTTTTCTACACTTTCTAAGCTCACTTCGCGACTTACTTTCTAAACAAGCTCACGTATTTAGCTTATTTCATCCCTAGAATCTTTGGTTTTGCTACGGTTTTGGTTTAGTAATGTTCTTATAGTTTTGCTAATTGTTAGTAGCTTAAACTATTTTTATTTTGTAGCTTATTCCTAGAATTTTCATGGCTTATTTAGTGTAAAAGAGCTTATCCATAAAGCTTGTTCTTTGTGGCGGTTTAGTTAAGGGCAAGAACAAAGAAATATTAGTTTTTTGTTTCTAGAAGAAGTTAAAATAAACTAAGTGTACCCGTTTTTGTTTTTGTGCCAATTTCAAACTAGAAAACAAAAATGGTACAAGTGGCGGTTTGTCCAACTTGGTAGCGGTTTGATTTTTTTATGTCAAGTAGCGGTTTGTTTACACAGGTATCGGTTTGAAGATTTTTCAAGGTAAAAACAAAACGTTACTCTGTCCGTTTAGAAACTACGCAGCGGTTTGATAAAGTCCTTAGGCAGCGGTTTGATATTATTGTTTAGACGGCGGTTTGCTAAAGTTTTAACAAGCAGCGATTTGCTAAAGTTTTTAATCAACGGTTTGATCATTCTTAATTAGCCAGCGGTTTGGTATAATGAAATTAGCCAGCGGTTTGATAAATAAAAACTGGCAGCGGTTTGTTTAATTTCTTAAGGCAGCGGTTTGAGAAAAAATATCCAGCGGTTTGTTAGAAAATTAGCCAGCGGTTTGGTTTAATTTTTGCCAGCGGTTTAAGCCAATCAAGCATTGGTTTGAGATCACCTTTGCTAGCGGTTTGGACTTACTTTAGACAGCGGTTTGACTAAGCTTTAAAGGCAGCGGTTTGATGTTCACTGCCAATGATTTACAAACTGTTTAAAAACCTTGATTTTTTTTAACCTTGTTTTATTGGACTTTAGACTTTGGACTTTAATTAACAATAAACTTTGGACTTAAAACGTTAATTAATTACTCAAACATCAAACCTTAACTTCAAATCAATTATTCATTCACGGTTGTTCTATTGATTTTGTAAAATCCTGACAAGTAATTCTTTCTCTTCTCGGTTTTAATCATAGAGTTGTAAAATCCCGTGGAAGTTAATTGAATTCATTTAACCAAAATTAACACTTAAATACTTAAGAACTGATATCCATTGACAACTTCATCAAAATGTCGAATACCAATAACAACTTGCAAACTCAAACATCCAATGCTCTTTACAATGTTATCATGGAAGCAGGTGGCAAAGATCGTCCACTAATGTTGGCACCGGATAATTACTTTCAGTGGAAATCCAGAATCAAAAGATACATCAACACCAAAAATAACAATGAACTCATCCACTATTGTCTCCAAAATCCTCCATACAAGTTTAAATGGACTAAGAAGACAGTTCCAGTTGCTGAAGGTAGTTCTGAAACAACTACTGAAGGGTATATGGAGAACTATAAGAATGTTTCACAAGACATACGGGATCAACTGAATGCTGAAGCTGAAGCCGTTCAGATCATTCTCACACAGATAGATAATGATATCTACTCCATAGTTGATGTTTGTCCTAATGCATGTGAAATGTGGAAAGCCATTAAAAGGTTGAAACAAGGTGAATCAATCAATGTTCAAGATCTTGAAACAATTTGTATTAGGAATTTGGAAAATTCACATCACGGGATGGTAAATCACTTGAATCGTATTACTCAAGGTTCTATAAGATGATGAATGACCTAGTCAGGAATCAGTGTGATGTTACGAATCATCAAGTGAATGTTTAGTTCTTACTTCCACTACAAACAGAATGGTAAAGGTTTGTGACACTTGTTAAGCAGAGTCAAGAGCTGAAGACTATCTCCTATCACAAACTTTATGACATTTTGAAGCAACACCAGACTGAAGTCAACGAGATAAGAGTCGAAAGACTAGCACGTACTGCTAATCCACTTACACTTGTTGCCCAACAACAACCAGTTTACCATCCTCAAAACCATCCTACTCACAACAATCAATATTCCTCCTCCAGATCACAACAATCTACCAGAAACAGAGGAAAAGCAATTGTCAACTCTTCTGCTCCTATTTATGATCAAGAACATATCACAGTTACTGAAGATGATGAAATGTCAAAGGAAAAGGAGATTGACAAACTCATGGCTTTAATTCTCTCTCGTTCAAGAAAATCTACAAACCTACCAACAACACCTTTGACATCATCAACACAGTAGAGCTAATCAAGATAATTCTCCACGAATCAACAGAGGAATTGGGTATGAACATAAGAGGGTAGTTAATGTTGCTATGGCTAGGGAAAATATTGGTACTCCGGTAGTGCCAAAGTCTGGGATTTAGTGTTATAATTGCAAGGAATATGGGCATGTGTCAAGGGAATGTCAGAAACCGAAATGAGCAAAGGATGCAGCTTATCACAAGGAAAAGATGCTATTGTGTAAGCAAGAGGAAGTTGGAGTTCTGTTGAATGTAGAGCAAGCTTATTGGAATGATGACACTGATGATGAATCTGACGATCAAGAATTAGAAGCACATTATATGTACATGGCACAGATTCAAGAGGTTACTTCAGATATCGCTGACATTTCTGGACCCATCTTTGATACTGAGCCATTGCAAAAGGTACAAAATAATCATGATAACTATAATGTGTTTGCCATTTAAAATGAACATCCTGAGCAACTTGAATCTATTACTGACGCATATCTAGAGGAACAAGGTGACACTAACATCACTATTGATTCATTGGATATGTGTTATGATAGAGAACAGGATGACCAGGATGATACTGATGAACTTGTTCAAGAACATGATTTGCTTGCTTCTTTAATTAAAAAACTAAAATGTGAAATTAATGACAGCAAAAACCGTAATAAATTTTTGGAATCATCAAACAAGGCTTTAGTTGATAAATTGAAAGGAGAAATTAAGGATTTCAAAACCAAGAATAAAAGTTAAGAATCATCAAATAACCATTTCAAAGAAGCAAACAATGAACTGTCTAAGACTAATCAGTTGATGTTCAAAGACCTTAAGAAGTTCCAAGTGGAACTTGATAGGTATCATGATGTGAATTATGCGTCAAAGGTGGAAATCGATTATGCAAAAGCTAAAGGGGATTTAATGTCATATAAAATAGAATTTGAAAAGTCATATAATGAATATACTCGAAAGAAAAATGATTTAAATCAAATGATTTTGGATATGAAAAAGGAGCTTTTTGCACATCAAGAAACCATCTCCATAATGTCACAACAAAAAGAGGCTCAGATTAAGTTTTACAAAAGTCGTGAAGACAAAGAACTTGATAAGGTCATTGCTCTATAAAAAAAAGTCAAGGTTTTAGATGATATTGTATATAAAACCGGTCAATCTGTTCAAACAATGAATATGCTTTATCATAATTGTAAAATGATTTTTGCCAAACCTGAGTTCCTCAAAAAATCTCAAAGATCGAATCCTCGTCTGTATGATATAGGTTGCTATAATGATAATCTTGCTTTAATGTTAGCCCCTGAATCTGACGAAACGATTCGTCTTACCAAAGAAAGTCGATAAAAATTAAGCGATCTAATTAGACCTTTTGATTAGGACCAGTTGAATAATCTTTATGATTTGTTCGTTCCACAACGTGAAAAGTCGCCTGAACAACAATATTTTTTAAAAGAGTGAAAAATGAGTCATACGTCTACTAATAATGAAATTTTAAAAGAGTCTTTTAATAAACAAACAACTTTGTTAGAAAAACGAATAGATGAATGCATTCCATGGGATCAAAAGTGTAAAAGCTCTAAAATACTTTTCAAAATTAAAAGAAGTGTTGACACGATTTTTGATGGTGTAGAACGTTGCAAATAAACAATCGCTAAAAGAACATATTTTGGTCACATAGATCCATTCATTCAAACCACAATCAAAGGAAATTTTTGCCCCTAAATTAGAAGAATCAATGCTGACTTAGAAAAATTTCACTTGTGTTTGAAAGAGGAAATGGTTGCTGATTTGAGATTCTTTAATTCTCTTAAACATGAAGTAGACTCTCTCAAATCTTAACTAGACACTCAAAAAATACAGTTTTTGAATGAAATCGACTGACTATCAAGGGAATATTACTATGCTGATCACATGAATGCAATACTTGGTGTGTACACTGATCTAGATGAAGTTACTAATTTGCA
>BQNB010023461.1:29537-52806 GCA_026074375.1 Tanacetum coccineum
CAAAAAATGATTTTCTACTTTAGAAAAGTCTAAAATATGATAATAACTCAGAAAACTATTTTTAACTACTTTTTATAACTTAAAACTAATTTCTAAATTTAAATTAAAAAGCTAAAAATGAAATTTAATTTCTAAAAATGATGAAACTGATTTTAAACTTTGTAAACCTCAATATATTATTTCTAAAATGAAAAACTATTTTTTTGTAATTTTCTGAATTGATTTACTAATTTTAAATGCCTTTTCAAAAATTTCGAAAAAAGAAAATTAATTAAAAATATTAAACACTTATGGAAAAATCTGAAAAAATGAACAAAAGTCCTAAATGCTATGAAGAATCTAAGAAAAATAAGCTGGATAAGCCAGCTTATCAAATAGGCTACGAAAAATCCCTAATAAGCTACGGCTTATTAATAAAAAAAGGAGCTAGACATGACTATAAATAATTAACATTGCAAAGTATTACCGAAGAAGTCCCAAGGGCAGATGGTTTGAGTGTGTGGTGTGAAAGGTTGAGGGTGTTGAGGTCCAAGGTTCGAGCCTTGCTCACCTTGGACTTCCACCTTCCCTTTTTGCTTTTTTTAAAAAATACTTTTTTACACAGCTTATAAATAATCTGTAAACCAACAACTTTTGTGAAAACAAAATTTTTAAAACTTAAAAATAAGCCCAAAATACATTTACCGGGGAAACCCTTTACCCAAAAAAAATAAGCCCAAAATAAGCAAAAGAAAATGACAGATTGACTTTTTTATACTAAGACTAAATGGTTTAAACTGTTAAGCATTTTTAGACTAAATAAGCACATGGAAAAGAAAAATAAGCTAATCCATCTGATAAACTATACCTAATAAGCAAATAGGAACAAGTATAAGCAAAGGAAACAACCAAAAAAGTACTAAAGAACCAATAAGCTAAATGGCCAAAACAATTAGCCAAACAACCAAGAAGGGACTTTCTAGCTTATTTTTAAGCTAAGAAATGGATCCTTATGGCTAAGTGGCTTATACCACTGAAAAGCTTGTCCAACAAGCTTTCTAAATCAGCAAAAAAAAAGGAGTTTGAAACTCAACTGAGCTATGAAAAATGCTTATGAAAATGGCAGTTCACTCAAAGTCCTACTTTTTTGGTTTTCTATAAAAAGACAAATGGCTTAGGTCAGACCTAAGTTTAAGCTAGAAATTTAATTTTAGACTACAAGATAAGTTAAAACAGATAAATTACACACTACAAACTACTTATGCAGATAAATTTAGAATCTAAAACCTACTCAAGCTTATCTAATTTTTAGATTGAAAAGATGACTTTTTAAGACTTAAAACTAGACTTGGCAGATTTTTGACAAAAACTCTACCACAATTGCACACTTAAACTACTCTAATCCTACTGCATTTAAACTCAAAATGAAATATAAACCAAACATCAAAACATCTTTTTGAACAATTATCCAATATCAAGAGTTTTAAAAATTTCAAGAACCTTAGTTTAAAAGGACTTATAGCTCAACTCTTAAAACTTGATTTTACACTTTGAAAACTTTTAAAACAGCTTAAATCAACTAAAAAAAACTTGACAAGTTTGGTTTAATGACCCAAAACAGTTTTTCACCAATTTGGCCCACATTGGTTCTTAAACCAAACACCTCTTTAAGAATTGCTTTTCCATTTTTAACATGATTTTTAAAGATTTAAGCTAAGGGTGTTAAGGCGAGACACACCTACTCTCACAATCCAACAATGAATAATAACTAATAAGAAGCAATGATCATCACAATATTAAGCACTAACAAATAAGCAACAAGAGATTAAGCAGTATTAAGCTATAAAAGACAGAATTTATAAAAGCATGAACTAAGAGGAAATAAACAACAAGCTAACTTCAAGATGCAAATAACAACATAAATAAGTATTTGACAGCAGAAAATAAGAACAAATAAGGCAGAATAAGCAAAATAAGCAATGATACAGTAACATAAGCTAAAATTTGAAAATGAAGAACTTACAAGAGCCCTTGCTCAAAATAGGGAAAATAAGCTCCAAAGAGCTGATCTACAAGCTCTAGCTTGTCAAAGACAAGCTAGTAGTGTCCATAAGCCCATACAAATTTAGATTATCATCTAAAATAAGCTGAGGTAAGTGAGGGGTGTATTCTTTTTGTGAATTTTCTTAATACTTAATATATTTTAGTTGCTTAATGAAACAGTTTATATGAGAGCTTAAATGAACTTAAGAAAGCTTATCAAACACTTTTGATAACAATAGAACACGAATTCTTAAAAACAAACTTTAAAGCTAAAAATTTAAATTTTCATTAATTCGTAGAAAAGGTTATAAAACCAAGACTTGAAAAATAGTTAACAACCACTTACAATAAGCCTTAAAGATTCAACTACTAACGTGGATGCCCAAATGGCTTACAAAGGCCCTATATTTATAGCCGAATACATGCTCTCTTTGGTCTTCGACTTATGTTTCTTCAGTAAGAGAGAAATAGAGTGTGTTTCATTTATGAGTAAGATCAAGCTTTCATCATAGCCCTTTCTATAGTTGTTGTTCAATCTCCTCTTGTTCTCTGCATTTCTTACAGCATAGCCCTTCAACTTTTGATCCATCAAGTTGTTGGCAATTCGAACAGCATCTTGTAGTCTTGTGGGTTCTGCAGCAATTACATTCCCTTGGATATTATCAGGAAGACCTCCAATGAATTTCTCCACCCGATCTTCCTCCTCGGGGACCATTTTGGTACACATCATGGTCAACTCTTGAAATCTCTGAGTATAAGCAGTCAAATCATTGTTCTTCACGGTTAAGTTCCACAGTTCAGTTTCCATTTTCTGAATCTCATTCCTTGGGCAGTACACTTCAGTCATTAGCTTCATGAGCTCTCTCCATGACATGGCAAATGCAGCCTCAGTCCCAATAGTCCTCTTATGTGAGTTCCACCAAGTTAGTGCACTGTCCAACAGGGTGCAAGTAGCATACTTAACTTGGGACTTCTCTGGGCAGTTGCTGATATGGAACACTGTTTCCATCTTCTCAAACCATCTTATCAATCCTACAACTCCTTCCGTTCCCTTAAAGTTGAGTGGTTGACACTTCATGAAGTCCTGGTAGGTGCATTCTCTAGCAACAGGTCTATCACCTCTAACATTCTCATCTGGATTCTCATTTCTACCATTTCCATTTCCACCATTTCCATTGTCGCCATCACTGCCATTTTGGCTTTGGTTTTCAGTCTCGAGAGCATTGGCGGCACGGGTCGCCTCATGAGCAGCCAACGCTTCTTCCACACGTCGGTTAACGAGTTCTTCGATTGCTTCAGGGGTCATACCGGAGCGAGTGATAGTCATTGTTCTACATCACAAGACACAACCCATGGTGAGATTTTGAAACGAATACACGATTATTAGATAACGATAATTTAATACATGCTATGAAATAAAATATAATTACAACACGATTGCCAGAACGAATAAATAATAATATAGATAAATAAGCGAGAGAGTCAAAACAAGCTTTTCATTTCATGAATAAAAGCATAATTCGGTTACAACCAAAATCCAAAATAGGTACATGATCCACAATTATTTCTACTGCTAACATCTAGACCTAACCATCAGTCTAGTGTCCTACATGATCATGGTACAAAGGGCGAAAACCCAAACGTCTCTCAACATATGACTCCAACCTCCTAAGTCTCCCCCGAGTATCATCACGATCCCTACGAACCTGACAAAACTCCTTCTGTGAAAGAGACATGTGAAGTCGAAAACTGTTCACACGATCCCTCTCGATATCCAACATAGCATGAACCTTGAGGTTCTCCAACATCAAGATGTCAATCCTCTCGGTCATGCTAACTCTCTGTCCCCTAGCCATCAACTGATCAGCCTCCAACCGTCTCTGAACAGTCTCAATCCCGACAATCCTATCAATACGAACCTTAGACATGTGATGGTAAAATTCACGCACAACATCATCCAAGTCAATCGGCATATCCTCGAATGTCCTAACAATGCCATCCCTAGTGCCATACGAATCAGAAGAATCCTCTCCAGCTGGCTCTACAATCTCCTCCTTAACTATCGGTGCCGACATCAGGTCGATACCTACCTCAACTGTGTCTCCAGCACTGGTGTCAGCCTCATACTCCTCTGTGTCATCCATGACATCCCTAGGGTTAATCTCAACATGATTTCTAACATCATCCCCAACACCAATACCCAACTCCATATCAATCTTAGTCTCTATAGGATCAATCTCGGTATCCTCCTCTATGCTAGCCTCAGACGAATATGAATCTCTGAACCTCTTTCGAGATGGTAAGAGATCAGCACGAGTAGGAGCTAATGATCTCATAACTGGCGTAGATGATGGTACAAAATCAACCTGGGATCTACATCTCTTGCGAGATGGTCCAGCAGAATGTGAAGATGAATGTAGTGGTCTCTCTGATGAATCTCCTGATGATGACTCTGATGTAGTCGGTGGATACAAGGTAGATAGTGGAGCAGCACACCAATGACGAAATGCCTCACTACGTCATGGTGCTCTCCTCGGAGGGTAACACAATCTAGGTGATACATCTCTAGTCGAAGATCCAGAATGAGCATAATCTGGTGCATCCAAACCCGAAGAATGAATTAGCGAAGAATCCGAAGATGACCTAGAAGAAGATGGGTGGTGGTCTGAAGAACGAGGTGATGCATGCCTCCATGCTAATTTGCGAGCTGGTAAAGGTCCAACTCTCTTTCTCGCAGTCAACAACTGACCGTCAACGAATCCCGGGCAGGGCAGTAACAAGAGCAATAGGAAACTCAGATGATGATGATGGACGTGATGTTACCCTGCTCCTCCAACGAGCAACAGTAGTAACATAAGGGTCATGCGATGGTGGTCCATCAGAAGAATCAGGAGCCTTATAAGAATCGGTGCATAAGAATAGTGAAATAGCTGGTAGCGGGGAAATGTGCTCTGGTGAAGACATCTCATCTGGTGAATCAGAATCGGAACCCGAATAGGGAACCAAGCCACACAATCCAGTGGGTGAAGCGACAAGAGTCGTCTCAACCACAGGAGCGGCAGATGAAATAACAGGAGCAATAGTAGAAGTCTCTGGAGCAACCACAGAAGTAGAAGGAATAACAGTAGGAATATCACCAAAAAGAATAACCCGAGAGGGCGGTGATCCCACACTCTCATCCGAAGAATCAGAAGAAATAGCAATAGCTGAAGCTGCCATGATCTGCATAAGCAAAAGTTTATATAAATCTCCTTTATATGAAACCATGCAAGGCATAAAGAAACGATGAAATAAATGGCAAGGTAAATATGGCAATATGTAATAGTCTCAAGTATATATAGAAATCTTATATATATATATATATATATATATATAGCAAGGATAGACAACACGTAAGCACAGATAGAGGCACATAGGATCACATACTGGTTATAGACCAGACCTAGTATAACTACCTGGTTCTCTATAACCTTGGCTCTGATTACCAATCTGTCACACCCCCAGACAGGGCCTGGACGGAATACGTGTCCGAGGGCGTGACGTCATAACAATCCGAACACAAAGCAATAAAGAACGACCACTAATCATTTGACAAAATAGTTGTCACTGTTGCATAAAGTAATAAAATTTAAGTTTTACAACAGTCATAAGAAAATTAAATGTCAGCGGAAGGCATACAAAGTTTGACAATGACAACGAGTATATAAATAGATAAGTCTTGAAATTGGCGAAGTCACATAGCACATAGACTCCATTTAGCATCAAGAATCAAGCCAAGCTAAGCACCTGAGAAAACATGTTTAAAACGTCAACATAATGTTGGTGAATTCATAGGTTTAAGTTAATACAAGAGTGGACCACAAGATTTCAAAACGCATGCGACTACTATAACAGATACAGCATCACATAAAAGTATTTACTGTTACGCTAAAGCTCAGACGCGATGCTAATAGCAAAGGGGAATATCATATCATGCCACATACTATTTCTGCCTAAACTGGTGTCCCAATCTAATAGACAACCCACAACGCACATCGACATGACTATATCCATATTGTTCTTCGTTATAGTGGTTCCAATGCAAATAAGGGATAATTAGTCCCAATAGATCTTATTTACGCATTCGCGCTAAACTTAAACCAATCCTATTGGCCATTGGTTGACTACGGTCTATGATAGTGTCGAGCATATAGTGGTTTGTAAGCAAAACTATGGAAACCAATAAAACGTGTAAAACTCGTTAGATACTTGTGTCCAATTTTAAAAGCAAACAATGTTTCTCACCCAAAGTATAAAGCATTTGAAAATAGGTAAAACGTGGGGCTATGAACTCACCTTAAGCAAGTGGTGAAACGATAATCAACGCGGAGAGGAATAAAGCCGACTATCCTACACGCGACCTAAATAATGTCACGTCTTAGGGAATCAAAAAGATAATCCGAACTTGTACGATATGCTCTTCATGAGAAAAAGACCATCCATGAGTGTTTGTGCTTTAGTTTTGTTTAATAAAGTATGACTACATAAAATTACAAAGTTTTTAGTTAAGTCTTAGCGTCCATCCAAAAATTACTACTTTTAGAAAGTTTCTATTTTAGGAAAGTTTTTAGTTTTAAGACGTTAATACCGTCCCTTTATTTGTAAGTTTCCATATTTCAAATGCGCTTAACTAAACCATATTCGCTAATATTCCAAGTCCAGATCGCTATGTTTTACCCAACTTACTATTTTTAGTAACTTTTCGTTTTTTTAAAATATGTTAATGACGTCTTCAAATGATGCTAATCTATATATATGTGTTACTATATGTTTTGCTAGAGTTTAGAAAGTCCAAAAATGTATAAAAAACATCTTTTTCCTATTCTCATCTGCAATTATTCATATGGTTTTGCCGAAAAATATTTCAAGTTTTTCATTTGAGCTATAAACTGTCCGTTTTAAGTGATTTGTAGTGCGATATGTGGAATAACTATCTATTCGAAAAAAAAGCTCTATCTAAAACTACTTTTACGCCTAATGAAGACATTCTTAGGTCACTCAAAACCTCAAAACTAATCCGGATCAGCAACATGTCTTTTCATAAATACTCCCAAAAATCCATCCAAACGCCACAATAGTGCTTATTCTAGCCTAATCCGCCGCACTTATTTGTAAGTGCGCCGCACTTTGCACCAAAATCTTGCCTATAAATTGAGACGAAATTTCTCAACCAAATCATTTCTCTCACAACCATTTCTCACTACCTATCTCATTCTACACACACATACCTTTCCCCTTTCACCAAAACACCAAGAAATACCTTTTCCCTTGAAGAAAAAGATCTAACGATCAAGAACGAAGAAGTTTTCTTACCTTGTTATTGAAATAATGGAAATTTATGTAATGAGTACTTTTGTTATGAACTCCTTAGCCATGAGAGGCTAAATCTCTCATGACTACTCGGTGAAGTTACGATAATGAATAAGTGTTTGGTATGATCTTGATCGCTTTAATCCTAAGCTTATGTTGCAACCCTGTTATATCCCATCTTATCTATTTTTGCTTATCAACTTAGATTATATAATCATATCGGTATAGGTCGAAAGACCCGTTATGATCTATGTGGTTTTAAAGATTTGTCTATGGTCTTTAACGTCTGTGCCGAGAAATCCACTTTCGTAAATTGATAAACAAAATAAGCTTTGATATAATAGTAACTGGATTATTTGAGTGACACATTTGGTCTGGTTAACTAAATATAAGTCTTAAGTTAACAAGTTGATTTGTGAAAACGTTTTCTGACGAGAAATCGTCTTTATAAATTAATACCCCATCTTCAAGGTCAAATCATTTCCAACACTTATAAGTTATTTTTCAACTATCCGAGTAGTCATACTTTTTATCATTGGTAAAGTAAAAATTATTTTCAAAATTGTTAAAGTCTATTTTCTTTCTGATTATTTGAACACTACTCTAATCCCTGTGGACGACCTGGTCTTACCTAAAAAGATTATACTGCATACGTGGGTTATACTTTTACCCGTGTGTTTCCATATAATTATCCGGTATTTTCAGTCTTATAAATTTAAAGCTTTTGAAACACATCAAAGTTTTTGGCGCCGTTGCCGGGGATTTCTTAGCTGTTCTGTAGTCAAAATCTGGAAAATCTCTTTAACCCCCCTCTTTTTCAAAAATCGCCGTACAGTTTTCTGGCAAACTGACCCAAACAATTTCTCTCTTGGATGCATACACGTGCTTCCAATTCTGAACTTGTTGAACCGTTACTTGAACCCGAACGTACTCTGAATCGAAGACGTCGTCGACGAAACAGAAGAGTTCCATTCAATCAAAGAAACAATCCACCTAAGAACCCGAGAATTGTCTATCCACCAATCCTCGATATCAACCACTTCTGTCACTTTCTAGTTACTCTTGAAAATCTTTTTCTAATGGATGATGAACCCATGTGGGCTGTTGACCATGTTGTCGCTCCAACACCTGGTTTCGCAATCACTATTCTTGAAACCGCAAATGAATTTGCTATCAAAGGTAACCACTTGACCCTTGTCAAAGGAAACCAATTCGATGGTAGAACCAAAACCGATCCTCATAAACACATTCACAAATTCCTCAGAATCTGCGATATGTTTAAATACAGGGATACTGAGAATGAAGCCGTCCACCTAATGATGTTTCCCCTATCCCTTACTGGGTAAGCAAAAACATGGTTGGATGAACTAAATGAAGGAACTATCGAAACATGGGATGAACTTCGAACCGCTTTCATTAGCCGTTTCTTTCCCCCAGATCTTTTCGACTGACTCCTCGGAGAAATCCGAGCTTTCTCTCAATACGAAAACGAATCTCTAACCGACGCTTGGCTTCGTATGAAGGAAATGCTCCAAAACTGTCATGGGCACAATCTGTCCAAAGGCAACATTATCAAAATCTTCTATCATGGTCTAAGCGTAATAACCCAAGAAGTTTTAAATGCCGCAGCTGGTGGTATTTTCCTCTATAAAACTCTAAATCAAGCTTATCTGCTTCTCGAAGATAAAGTTTTACTCAAGCTCGATTGGGCTAAAAATCAGAAAGCCAAAACATCTCTCAAGAAAACCGTTGCTTTCACCAATAAAGGTAGCAGTAATTCCAATACTGACAAAATTATGGCTCGAATGGATGCCATGACCCTGAAAATAGATGCTCAGTATAAAGAAATCCAAAACCACGCTAAGAACAAAACCAAATGAAGATGATATACCAATATCCCGAGAGGAAGAAGCTAAATTCATGCAAACTTTTTGTAAGAATCGTTTTTACAATGATTACCGCGACCGAGATTCAAATCGCGATAATTAACGTTCAAACGAACGAAATAGTTATAACCGAGACAACTATCGATCCAGTACTGATGACAAACCTTATGATCTTCAAAAACAATTCAACGATTTCATGAAATCTCAGCAATCGACCAACGCTTTTGTCAAAGAAACATTCATGGATCTTAAGACCCAACTCAAAACCATAGCAAAAAATCATCAAGCGTTAATCCAGAAACTTGAAACTAAGTTTGACAGACTTGCTGACAAGCAATCTGGTCGACCCTCTGGATCTCTTCCAAGTAACACTCAACCAAACCCAAAAGGACATAATTCCAAAGCTTACCAACCACCGCAATCTCGCAATGAGCATGTGAATGCCGTATTCACAAGAAGTGGTAAATCTTACAACCCACCAGTTAACCAAAATGATCAACAAAACGATTCTGAAACTCTTATCAACTTCGATAGCGATGATGAAGACGAAGAACCTACACCACAACCGAAAACACAAAATCCAAAACCAGTCAAGGAAACTCCATTACCCAAACCGTACAAACCAAAAATCCCGTATCCTCAACGTCTAAGGAAAGAGAAAATGGAAGCTCAATACGGAAAATTTCTTGATATGATCCGCGCCGTTCGAATCAACGTACCTCTTATCGATGTCTTGGCCGGAATGCCTAATTATGGAAAATTTCTCAAGGAACTCATAAGCAACAAACATAAAATCGAACAAATCTCTGCCGCTTTCTTAAGCGATGAAAGTTCAGCAATGATCCAAAACAAAGTTCCACCTAAACTCGGAGACCCTGGAAGTTTTCTTATTCCATGTAATTTCGACAAAACTTTCTCCTGTAATGCCTTAGCCGACCTTGGTGCTAGCATTAACCTTATGCCATATTCGCTATTGCCAAATTATCTCTAAAAACTCTTAAACCTACCAAAATGAGAGTAAGATTAGCCGACAGATCATTCCAATACCCTATTGGAATAGCTAAAAATATGCTCATTGAAGTTGGTAAATTCACCTTTCCCGTCGATTTCGTTATTCTCGAGATGGAAGAAGATAGTAAAGTTCCCCTAATTCTGGGACGACCCTTTCTTCACACTGCTGATGCAGTTATTCGAGTTAAACAGAGACAACTCAACCTTAGAGTTGGAACTGAACGAATAATTTTCAATATCAATTCTACAATGAAACACTCCTATTCAAACGATGATACTTGTTTTAGTATCGATGTCATCGATGAAATCTTAGAAGAAAATTTTGACGCTCTTTTAGACGAAGGTAGTAAAATTCTTCATTTCATTGAAGGAACCCTTCTCGAAGAAGAAATCTTTGCTGAATTCGATGAATTCATGGCAATGACTGCCGATGAAAACTCTGACTCTGAATCCGACACTGAAGATGCATCATTCGAAAAAATCACCATCAATACTAATTATAAGATCAAAGCATAGCTTCCTTAATATTTTTTGGTTTTGTAGTACTCACAGTTAGTGCGTACATACATACTTCAACATCAGTGTAAAGTTGACGTCTTGTCATTACTGGTTTTAAGGAATCACCAATCACTTGTTCAACTGGATGATTCTTAGTCCACTTATTAGTAGAGCGATGTGTTTGGTGAAACTCGTGCATATTTAACGGATCCTGATATGTTGTAGATGACTCAGATTCTTCGACAAGAGTTTGAGGTGGATAATAGAAAAACATTTCCATCAAATTCTGCAACGTCTTCTTGAACAACTTCATCGGCATTTTCATGCAAGACTAGTGTGTTTGGTTCAACTTGTTTTGTTGATGAGGATACTATTTGAGGAGCGTCATCTTCTTCAATGTCAATTGACGATGATGAAGAAGTGTTTTCATTATCAAGAGTATTTGCAGCGGAATTATCTTACATTTCTGGAGGACTCGTCGCATAGTATTCTTCATACAGTGGACCAAACGAATTATCCAAGTCTGTTTTTAACGGTACTGATTGTGAATCTTCTAATGAATCTTGAAAATTTAGGCAGTTGAATCCGGGTTCTAAATTGTTGCATTCAGAAGCCATAGCTGTGAGTTCATTAAACTTGACATGGATCGTTTCCATTATCTTTTTGGTTTGATGGTTATAGATATGAAATCCTCTTGATGACTCAGAATAACCAATAAAGATACCAATGTCAGATTTTGGTTTCATTTTCCTAAGATCATCACGATCATTTGTTGGATAACACAAGGATCCAAACACATGAAAGTATTAAACATTGGGTTTTCTTCCACAAATCAGCTCAAAAGGAGTCTTATTGTACCGAGTGTGTATAATAGAGCGATTCTGAGTAAAGCAAACAGTAACAATAGCTTTGGACCATAGAGATTCTGGAGTTTTTGAAAAGATGAGCATTTTTCGTGCAGCCTCAACAAGTGTACAATTTCTACGTTCAACAACACCATTTTGTTGAGGCGTTCGAGCAATTGACATATGATGAATAATGCCTAGCTTTGCATAAAACAACCGTAATTTCTCATTTTTGAACTCAGTTCCATTATCAGTTCGGATCTTCAGAATTTGAGCCTTGAAATTCCTTTAAACTTGATTAATGAAATTGATGATTGTATCAAGAGCCTCATCTTTGGTAAGAATAAATTATACCCAAGTGTAGCAAATAATCATCGACAATTACAAGAATATATTTCTTTCCATTGATACTTTCTACCCTCATTGGTCCACACAAATCCATATGAATTAATTCAAGTTTGGATTTTGTGTGTGGAACCAACTGTGATGGAAATGAAGCTTTCTTGCTTTTACCTTGCTCACATGCTGAACATAAGTGATCTTTATCATACTTAAATTTTGGAAGCCCATCAACTAGATCTTTTGACGTGAGTTGATTAATGGTACCAAAATTCAAATGAGAAAGCCTTTGGTGCCATAACAGTGATTTCGTTGATGTTGCTTTGGGCATTAAAAACACTGAAGAATAAGCCTCCAACTCAGAAATGGAGATAGTGTAGAGATTAGATTCTTGAGAACTAGTAAGCAAATCATCACCCTCCAAATTCCGAACATAGCAAGTGTTTGAACGAAATGCTACTTCTAAGTCTCCATCACAAAATTGTCTGATCGAAAATAAGTTGTGTCTGAAGCCTTCAACATAGTATACATGACATATCATGAGATTGCCTTGAACATAATCTCCATATCCAGTGATTGCTACGAAGTGATCATTCCCGAAGCAGACTGTTCCTATGAATTTCTCAACGAAATTTCTTAGCAGTGACAAATTGCCAGTCATATGCTTTGAGCACCCACTATCAACAATCCAAAGGACAAGCTGGATCACCTGCATCACATAAAACAAATGCAGATGGAAGAGTGGACAGTTTGGCTACCCATTTCTGAGTGGTAACCGATGTGTTAGATTTAGATCGAACACGAGTACTACTCTTTGTTTTACTCTTGGGTGTCCAATTAAAACATTGTTGGTTTTCAAACCATTTCTGCCACTTTCTACTTGTTGCAATTTTGTTTTTCATGTAATTGCTAAGTGTTCTACTTTGACTAGAATCAGGAGATAGTGGTAACACACTAGAGACCTTTTTGTTGCTATTGGGGTTTTAGCAACACTTAATCTAGATTTTACAACTACAGAAGTAGCTCCTAAGTTCTTAGATTTCGCTGCTATGGGGGTAGTGAATAAGGCTCTCTTTACCTTAGAATCTATAGACAAAGCATAACGAGCAACATATTTTTTATGAGAAAGTAAAAACACATCTTTACCACAAGAAACACAAACAATATTTGAACCGTCATTAACAGCATTTACAGTCTTGGTATTTAATACACTTGCGTTTGATTGACATACATTCGAATGCATTGTTTCACGCTTATTAGAATCTATACTAACACTACTTGACATCTTTCGAACACGTGCAGATGATCTCTTATCATTAGTGTTCTTCAAGACTCTATCCTTTGATTTATTGTCCTTAGACTTTGATCTTCTAACACTATTAGAACTTTCTACACTTGTGAAATTAGAAACATTTATGTTAGATGTAGAATCCAACGTTTGTGTCTCTGTTTTTGTGATTCTATACATTCCTTTTGCGATTACATTCGCACTCTGTTTTTTACTTTGCTCATTTTTGGTATAGAATGTGAAGTGACTGGTTTTGACCTATCTACATTGACCTTAGTATTTGACACTTTCTTAGCCTTAATTGCTATGTTTTAGGCAATGGTGTTACACAGAGAATTGTTCCTCAGGTCTCAGATTTATCAAATTTAGTGTTCACATTCTTTTCCTTGTCAACTGTTTTAAGCTTATTCTAGAGTTCGGTTATCGTCATCAAAAGATCTTGATTCTGAGCCTGCACATCAGCATAAGCATATGTATTTTGATTAACATGTTTAATCAAATCATCAAGCTCCTTTTGATGTTGAGTCCGTGTTGCTTTTATTGAATTGAAAAGCTTTTGATATTAAAGTCTAATATTTTCTCTTTCTTTAACAACAAAATCCATTTGAGTTTTTAGCAACACGTTCTCTTCATTCACTGTTTACAATTTTGACTTCCAAGAGACGTCACAAGCCATTTTCTCTTTTTGAAGTTGTAGTTTAAGTTCGAAATCAATACTTTGAGCTTGTGATCGCTTAAAATCATTTTCAAGAATTTTGATTCTTTTGAGTAAATTGGCTTGAATATCTTTTGAGTTACTTGAACTTTTCTCAAGTTCATTTCTAAACATCTCATTTTTCTATTCTTGAACAGAAAGGATCACACAATCTCGAATTTCTTGAGTCAAAGATACTTCCAAAAGTTGATCAATTTCTGTTTGTAAAACATTCTCTTTTGAAGAGTTCCATTGATTCAAAAATATTTAACATTTCCTGTACTTCATCAATAAGTTCTTGTTGAAGTTCTTTCAAAGTCGTTGACAAAGATTCAGACATCAGAATTACATCAGTTTTATAAAACTCTCTTAAAGAATTTGACTATCAGATATTCATCTTCTTTTTCTATCTTCTAAAAGAGTGACATCAATTCTTGTTTGTAAATCGTTAATTGCTAAACCCATTTTTTCAAACATTTTTAGCAATTCACTTTGTTTTGGCATTTGTGGATTTGATAAATCTGATGTAACTTCTTTTGTCTCAGAACAATCATTAGAAGTAGAAGGAATTGAAAAATATGTTTGTTCAACATAAGGTTCTTGTTGAGGAACAAATATTTCATAAAGAGAATTTAATTTTTAAAAATTAATTTTAACCATTTTGTTTCTCATTTTCAATCGATTTTCTTCCGCATCTTCTAAAATTTTCTCAGAATCAGGTGAATCAATTTTTAAACTAGTGCTATGAAGCATTTCACCATCATACATTTTGAGTTGTGCTGCAATGTCTTTCTTGAGACGTTCGGTATTCTTATAACCCAACCCTGCTTTGAGAAAAGGATCATAAACTTTATTTGGTTCTTTTCCAAGCATGTGAATTATTTGAATTGATTGACCCATTTTATAAACAATTCGAGCATGAGAACTCAATTTCTCTTCGAGATCACAAATATCTTCAAGATATCGATCTTCTCGTTCTTTGAAAGCCTTTTTAGCTAACTGAGTTTCATGTTGAATTATTATCTTTTCATTTTCAAATTTGAAATACTCACTTTTAATTTTATCTTTTTCTTTCAAAATTCGCTCAATCGTGTCCTTATCAGCACGTATTTCACGTTCCAATTCTTCACATGTTTCTTTATACTTTGAACATTGAATTGTTTTGATTCAAATGTTTTAACCCTATCCTTAAACGTCGCAAGCTCCTTTTGTAGCAATTATTTTTGCTTTTGAAGCTCATTGTTTAATCATTTTTGATTTTCAGCTTCTCTTTGAACATTATATGACAACATTTTAATATCTTGATATTCATCATGAGCAGTTGAATCATGTTTAGATGTGCCACCATTATTTTCCACCTAAGGATCATCAAATATGATATTAGAATCAATTTTCTCATCATCAGATGTGTGAATAATAGTTTTACGTTGCACACGATTCACTTGTTCATGAACCCTGGTTGAAGCATTTACCTCACTGACAGCCTTTGCATCATAAGATGGTTTAGATGCAGCATTATCATCAGCTGATTAAATTCGAGCCATCATGATTACTGCAACAGTTAACTCTTCTAATGTCTTATCTCTGTAAGAATTATCGAGCATGAAATCATTATCTTTGTCCTCGAGATTACTTCCAGCTTCATCTTTTATTGCTAGCAATATTTGTTCTCTGAAATACTTTGCATCATGAACTCTTGGTTTCTGATAATCACGAGCATAGTGGCCTTTTTCATTACAGTTATAACACTAAACATTTGCCTTTACCGGATTTGACTCAGTTCGTGGAACACGCTAAACAATCTAATTGTTTTCATCATTCCTAAAGGTAACTACTCCCAGCATTCCCTGATCCTTCCTGAATTAGACACAGGTGACCAGGCTTTGTCTAATTGAGGCTTAATGATGCAATGCTCGGCCTAGTTTAGTATCATATAGCACACACTGTGTTCTCACAAGGGATTTTGATAACCAGTGGCCATTTTGTGTTATGTGCGATAAAAAGAGTCCGGTTTTGGAGAAAGCATATGAATTGTTTGAACTGATTGTCCCGTTTTAACAATGATGTTATTCAACTCTTTTATCTTGTGTTCTGACCCACTGATTGGTTCAAGAAGTTCATCCTCACGTTTTGAAAACTTGGATTCCAACTCATCCTGAACCTTTCTAATTGGTATCAGAGCAGTTTGATTTGTAAAACTATTTTTATAAAACGTTCAAAGTTTTTAAAATTAAGATCTAATCATGTCTGGAAACAATTCTAGAAACAACAACAATACCGTTGAAGATAATGTTTTTCACAATGACAATGTCAACAACAATGGTATTAACAATACTACCAATAATGTTGTTAACATTGAGGATCTCCCACAACTTCTAGATTCTTTGGGAGGTTCTCATGTTACAAATATCCCACAATTGGAAAGATATGTTTTTTGTCTATCTTGATAGACTTGAATCATTTCTAATGAAATCTTGAAAAATGAACCATAAATTCCAAAGTCTCTTGCTACTACTTCTTAAAACAGTGGATCAAAATGAGGACAATAAAACTTGCGCAATATCAAGAATTAAGATGAAATCTTGAAAAATGAACCATAAATTCCAAAGTCTCTTGCTACTACTTCTTAAAACAGTGGTCACATGAGGACAGAAAACTTGCAAATCAAGATAAGAGACTGAAAAGTATTATTATCTCATGTCTTTCAAATGACACAGACTCCTTAGTATGGGTAGTTGGGACGTGTCATGAATTTAGTTAAGTACGACTGCATTTAATGCATGTTAATTTTTAGAGATATTTTAATCTTGTTTTTGTAAACAATGCTGCCAACTGTTCACAATCTTTTAACCAACTCGTATTAGGTGATACTTTAATTTAAAAGACTCTTTTGTCCCGTCATTTTGCTTTATCAAATTGTCCCGCCTAAAACACTTTGTAAGATAAAAGTTTTGCTCAGTTTGTAGTATCAAAGAGCAAGGAAGTTCATTAGGGTATTATCAACACTGACTCACTTCAAACCTTCAACGTATTCTATTTATATACATATCTATCTCAGCTGACGAGTATGTCTTTAAGTAATCTTCGACTTTCTTAACAATATATTTAACTTAAATACTCTGAGACAACGAGTCTTCATCCACTCACTAATATCATGAGCGGGCCTTTAATACTTGGTATGATTTTTGTTTAAATTTTAGTAGAGATAATTGAACACTCAATTAGCTCAATATAAATTCATTATAATAGATTCATTATGAATTCCATGACCATGTGATTTTATGTGCGCGTATTCTCTTATGCTTATCCCGTTGTGATGTAGTGAATAAACAAGATAGCAAATTAAATCTGTTGATTCACACGAATACCAGAAACAATTCTTCCAACTATCATTGATTTAAACGAATATCGATAATCAGGCAAACTCCAACAATCGTTGATTCAAACGAATACCGATTATTAAGAAAATCTTAGCAAACTGCCAAGAACAAAGCAAAAGCTTTTATTGTCAAAACTCCAAAAGATATCCAAATACAAATAAAAGACCCTATATTTATAGGACAAGTAGAATCAGCCTAAAAAGATTGAATATTATTTTCCTATTTCTAAACACATAGTTGATTAAGAATATAGTTTTCTAATCAAAATTTATTATTAAAAAGGAAATACTAAAATAAAAAGAGAAAGTAAATATTTTGACTTTAATGCCCCTGCATATCTGCATCATTCTCCCCCACTTGAAAAAACTCATCCTCGAGTGCCTCGAGTTTGCCTCACTCGTCCTTTTTACTCGTAGCATCCAAATTTGTGTCCCTTGCATCAAATTCCCTTTCTTTATAATGACTCGACCTCGAACCTTGATCTTTTTAAAACCGAACTCACCGACCATGGTTACAACTTTCAAATACCATTCTTGATATTTTTTACCAACCAGAAATTTGAACAAACTTTTGCTAACCTTGATAAGAATACTTTTTTCAAACGGCATCAACTTGTGTGATTTTGTATTGATGTCTTCCTCAAAATCAACATTTAAAGTAGTTTGGATCATTGAAGAACAAAGATCATTACCACAACTACGATGTCTTCGATGTTGTCTTCTTCCCCACCAATTCCTCCTTTCCCGACAAATCCTTCTTCTTCCTCAATGATATCTTCAATATTAGTATCATAAACTGGCACCGATTCTTTTTCATATTGATCATCATCAAATACTGGAGGTCCTTTATAATCGTCACTCGCCATACCATAATCTCTCTATTCATCAGAAGATGAACCATCACACTCAAAGAACATATATTCTGAAATTTTGAACAAAAAGGTTATCCCGTAACTAATGCAGGACATTACGCCGTAATGATATCTCGTTACGGCGCACACTTTGTGGTTACGCATATACAGAACTTTTACCACACGAACGTGAGTCAGGAGACTTAGGATTCCATTCCTTGTAGAGAAAACTGCCAAAATAAGTGGAAACCAACTAAAACAACATAATATCGTCAGAAATAAAAGGACCGGGTTGTCTCCCGGGACAAGCACTTTTGTTTATTACTGAGTTTTTAAGTTAGACTCAAGACGTTCTACGTTTGTCTGTGGATCCTTATTCCACTGTCCACTTCCTTACGGATCATACCCATGAATCTTGCCCTGTTTTCTCTTCCCATTGGCAAGCCATCCATTAATTCTTTAGTAACATGGATGAAACTTTGGCCAGTGTCAAACGAGTATCATTTTTACTATCGAATGTTTTGTACGTTGAACCATTGGTGGGTCATATTCTTCTATGTTGATTCTGAGTTTTCGCCTTTCCTCCTCTTCTGATTTTTGATCATACCACCAATAGGTACTATCCCCTTGTACTTTCCTACAATTTTCCCATATATCATCTAGCATATTTCTTTATTTTCTATTCCTAATTAATACTTCGTCTGCTACTGGTTAATTTCTAGATTGAACATCCACTTATAGTCGTCAAAACTTCTTTCTGGCGGGTCTTTCACTATATCTTCTTGAAAACAATCGATTAGACATATTTTGAGTAGGGATTTTTTCACTGGTTCACTTACGTTTGTGTGTCCTACCTTTGTCAATAACCAATCCTTGAAAGGGTAGTCCTTGGGTCTAGGATTGAGATTCTCTTGGTCCTTAGCATACCTTAAAGTAGGAGTGTTTGGATTGTTGATACACCATTTTTCAAACCTCTTGTCCCAAATCAATCCTTTCTCTTGGTTTTATCCGTATTTAACTAATAGGAATTTAGGAAATGATAAACCGGCCCTGTTTATTCTCTTTCTATCATCATCATAGTAACAGTACCATTTTTTAAGATCTCCTTCTTTATTTATTTCATATATCTCATGGCCTCCATTACACTCTTTTATGTTTGGGTCACACGTCGGCTAAAATTTGAGTTCGCCTTCCAGAATTTGTTTAACCGGTATACAAAAGTGCGTGCTAGGGAGGTTTATATCAAATTCAAGTTTTCTTGGCTTCTTACGACTTCGTCCTTGCTCTTGATTACAAGAATTGTTCTTATTATGCACGTCGTTGGTTTCCTCAACCCTAGATGATGCATCTGAGGAAGTATTAGAGGTTGCGTTTATCATATAAATCTCCCCTATGGAGGTTGTGAAATTATGAATCTTTTTGTCCATATCGAAGGTAACTTTGTCACCTCTAATTCCTAAGGAGATTTATTTATTAAAGACATCTATTTCGGCATGAATGGTTGCTAGAAATGGTCTCCCAAGAATCATGGTTTCATTACGTGTGTTTAACATATTCATAACCACAAAATCTGATAGGAATAAAAATTTATCGATCTTGATATGGACGTTCTCGACTATTCTGATAGGAGATCTTTTTTTCATATCTGCCATTTCAACGAGTGTAACATCCCGCTCCGATAAAGAGACCAAGAGTTACGTTATGGTGTCATATCATAACATATAAACGCAAGCGGAATACTCTATTAATTTAAAATACCAAGTCATGAAACAAAATGACCTCCAAAAGTATTAAATTCCAACAAAGTCTAAATGAAAGAAATCTTCAAACGAAAGGGTCTTAAATATAAATCCAAAACAATAGGAAAGCTAATAAGGGTCGGTCCTCTAAAAGCTCTTACTCTCAAGCACCTCAATCCCACATCTCGCTTAGATCACCTGCCCTGCAGGAAAAGAAAAACCACGGCTAGCGCTAACGCTCAGAACACAGATTATAATAAATAATAAAAATATAACCGGAAAATAAAACGAAGGTTTGAACGAAACGAATATCGAGAACCTGCCAAACAAATGCCAAACGATATATATAGATCAATGAATAGGATGGGAGTAATCAAAGGAATGCCCACGAGTTAGAAACAAAAGTCTAAAGCATGCCATACGCTTAGACTACATAATCCAACACACATCGTATCATATCATATCATATAAAATTGTACATGGTATCTGCAGACTCCAAATGTACCCTATAAAATGTGAAATGGGGTGTATTGCACACACACAACCATTCACCTGAACTGAACGGAACAAAGTACCTAGGATGCATCCATACGCTCCCTGCAAAACAAAGTTATATTCATATACACAAGCACTATGGCGAGTGTACGAACATATATAATCAAATCATAATAAGTGCACATACAAAAGGGAACGCCGTGGACTAATCACACCGCCACAGATAGTGTCATGCCATTGGTGCATCAATGACATGGTTTTCCCCCCCACCATGGTACCTACAACTCTCCATGACAGATCAATAGCTCAGGCAAGATTAAAGCAAAGATATAAGTGAACAAGTTTCGAATAATCCAAATATGGAAACGAATCTAGTAGCATATTCCAAACAAGAACCAACAGATTCATACAAACGAATATCGAATCAAACGGATTGTCAACATCAAACGAGTCATGATTACGGATAGCAACTCAAAGAAATATCAAACGAATATCAAATAGATCAAGTAGCCAAACAAAAGAGAATGAAGTGTCCTTACTAAAAGGACGGAATATCTGTACCTTAACGAATAAGCAATCGGAGAGAAATGAACACAAAAGCAAGAGATCACAACACCTTCACCGAATCTACAAGAACCCATGATTACATATTATTATCTATCTTATTTCATAAGTTTATTACTTAATCTTATCATTTAAAACACTTAAGGTAACTAAATTAGAGTTTTTCAAATTTCCAAAATCCCCTGGCCTTCTAACCATTTTAATCAAGTTTCTCGAATTAAAGAACCCCATTAAACAACCTCTAAAAAATTCCTACAAAATATCACAGAGGTTTCCACATGTGTCTATAAACCCATGATCATTGTTTAATTATTTCCATATTTAAATTCCCTTTGACGCTAGTTACCCTAAAACAACTTGAATTTTGACCTGGCAGAACTTGTCCTTTTGAAAAGTGACACGGCGTAAAAGACCTTACTTACAACTTAGAAAATTCTGACAAAAAATCAATGGATTAGCACAAATCTTGAAGATTTACCAATCAAATATTAAAGTCTTAACACCTTACGATTTGAGAATTAAAAATCAAACACTACAACTAAAATTTTCGGGCAGAATCTGCAGTTTTGACACTTAATCTTATAAAATTTAAAAATTGACCTTCCCGACCTCCAATTGACATGAGCCCAGATCTTCCAAAAACTAGACTCATGGAATTTCACTTTAGGCTCAAGGATTATGTCAAAACCAAAGTTTTATCATTAACATATACTCCGTTAAACATGACCTAAATTCTGCCCAGAACTATTAACCATGAAAACCCAAATTAACACCCATCAAAACCAACCCTAGGGTTTCTAATCTTGTAGTTTTTATTAATAACACATTTAATGATCATCTTAGGGTTTCAAAACATAATTTTAATCCATAATAATCAGATTACCCAATTTACAAATTAATAAGTTCATAAAAAGATGTTTTCTCCTTTTTACCACTTTATGATTTTATGAAAACTTGCATGGAATCATGGAACACAAAAGAATGATTTCAAAAGAGACATGGATTACTTACATATTGGATATGGAGACAAGAACAAGAAACAGAATTCAGGAAATGATAATCCGGCCCCGTTTATTCTCTTTCTATCATCATCATAGTAATAGTACCATTTTTCAAGATCTCATTCTTTATTCATTTCATATATCTCATGGCCTCCATTACACTCATTTATGTTTGGGTCACATGTCGGCCAAAGTTTGATTTCGCCTTCTAGAATTTGTTTAACCGGTTTACAAAAGTGCGTGCTAGGGAGGTTTATATCAAATTCAAGTTTTCTTGACTTCTTGCGACTTCATCCTTGCTCTTGATTACAAGAATTTTTCTTATTATGCACGTCGTTGGTTTCCTCAACCCTAGATGATGCATCTGAGGGAGTATTAGAGGTTGCGTTTATCATATAAATCTCCCCTATGGGGTTTATGAAATTATGAATCTTTTTGTCCATATCGAAGGTAACTCTTTTACCTCCAATTCCTAAGGAGATTTATTTATTAAAGACATCTATTTCAGCATGAATGGTTGCTAGAAATGGTCTCCCAAGAATCATGGTTTCATTACGTGTGTTTAACATATTCATAACCACAAAATCTGATGGGAATAAAAATTTATCGATCTTGACAAGGACGTTCTTGACTATTCCGATAGGAGATCTTTTTGTCATATCTGCCATTTCAACGAGCATGTCAGTCTTCTTAAGTCGAGCTAATTTTAGGTGTTCGAAAATGGACTTGGGTATGACATTAACGCTGGCGCCTAAATCTGCCATAGCATAAAAATTTAAACTTCCAATAGTGCAAGGAAGGGTAAAATTCCCAGGGTTTAACTCTTTTGGTGGTAATTGACATGGCAGAATTTTTGGAGACACGTCGTTTGTTTGGACACTTTGAGTGCATTTGTTAGAAGCAATTGATATCCCATGCCTTCCATTATCGAGGGATGTCTTTTCATCAGCGTATACTGCTTTACATTTGTCTAATGATGGACTGTTTATTTCATTGGCAGCCTTGGTGTGAAATTCTTTTGTTAGCTGCTCGATTTAGGTATCCAAATTTTTGAGAGATTCGGTTTGGTTTCGAGTATTAATTTCGGCATTCTCCTAGAGTTTCTTTACCCATTCTTCCATCTCGGTCCTTTTTCCCGTTGATTCCTCCAGGTGTTTGTTCATAAGCTCCTCTAAGCTTGGCCTCTTTTCTCCAATTGGTGGGCGATTATCTATGCGTGTATAGTATCTAGGTGGGCCCACACGATACTTAACTTCGTTACTGAAAGGTGAAGGTCATCCGAACTCGCTATATTTAGCCTCCTTGATG
>BQNB010023462.1:0-36650 GCA_026074375.1 Tanacetum coccineum
ATTCTCCCTTCCCCCCCCCCCCCCCGCTTTATTGCTAACTGTTTTATTTCAGGAACATGTAAAGACGGTGATGGAGGTACCTGATCCCGGCTGACTCACAAGATTTATAGCCACATGCTTATACCCAACCAAAAATATAAAGACATCATGAAAGCTCAAGTACATGTTTCAAGACTTCCGCTATTCTGATACCACACATCTTTCTAGAAGTGTCAAAGTGTTAAAGTTAAAGAAACTTCAAGAAAGATGCAACATTAAAGCTTTTCAAGAATGGTATGTGCATGTCGGTCCAGAAGTCGCAAGTCCACAAGGTGGCAAAGTTACAAGATGGCGTAGAGATTATGCTTGGTTGATGATCTCAAAATGCTCAAGATCACTATGTCAAAATGCTCAAGAAGTCAATGATCACAACAACATATTCACAAGAGAAAGTCAAGAGTACGAGCTAAAGACTAGGGATAAAGCATAGTATGCTAGGCTTAAAGTTTGTAAATTAGAGTGACCTCCCTTAGGGGGAGATTGTTGGAAACACGAAAAGTGTCGGTCACTTCCAAAGTTGTAATAGTCTTAGCTCGTAGTTAGTATAAGGATTAGATTAGTAATCTAGTCCGGCCCAAGGCCCATGGGTGGTCCAACTCCATCCTATGGCCGGCCTCTATGTAGTATAAATACACCCTCTCCTAGTCTTGGAGAGGGGTTGGTTGTTCCATTTGTTTTCACACATTCCATAATACATTCATCCATTCCATCCAAGTTTCTCTCTAACAATCCAACCCACATATCACTTATTGTTCTTGGTTGATTCATTAGATTACTAGTATTCTACAGACATAGTCTGGGGAAGCCGGGATATAATTCAGAAAGTTAGAGGAAAAAGCATCCTTAATATTAGAAGTAGGGTGGATGGGAGAATACATCGCTCTATTAACAACCCAGTGGTAAATAACATAAGTTATTTATATAATAGTATAATAGTTATGTACTTTACATACTCTAATGACAACACCTGTTGTTGGCGCAGTAGTAGACTTCTTGACAGGTCTCTTAACTCTTTTAGCCTTCTTGACAGGTTCTACTTCTTTGACAGGATATAATTTTCTTGGCGGTGAAGCAACTTTCTTATACTTCCTTGCTTTCCTGGGAGGAACTTTTCCAGTAGCAAAGTCGTAGTAAGTCTTGTAAGCACTAGAATCTTTGATGTCTTGATTGATCATATCATCAGGGATCAGGGCTCATACTGCTGATAACTTGTTCCTTGGAGACAACTTTTAAAGTACCGAGTAGTGAGTCATCACGAATAGTGTGAAGATTGATCCTGTTCCTTATAGAGATTGTCTTGTCCTTAGAAATGAAGTGGTTGATGATAACTTTGTGAATCTTGGGTAGGGCATGTGCTCTTTTCTTGCTGAACTTATTTTTCTGTTGTTAGCTTGATACATGAAGTCTTCTCTAGAGACATAAAGAGCAACAAAGACCAACATTCTTCTTATTGTACATACCCCTCAAGATTTGAGCTCGTGACTCCCTGAGTCTATAAAGTCCTGTTGTTTTCCCAGAGATGCACCTATTGATGATCGCAACATATGTTCTCCAAGGCTGGTGTATTTGATCAATGTGAATTGCAGATAACATATTACATCTGCCAGAATAGCCAAGTTCCTGAATGAATGTAACCAAATCTTCTTCTGAAGGTGGTGCGATAAAGTCTTGGTTGAGAATTCTGGGACATATCTGGAGAATTTCACAAAAGACTTCAGTATCAACTCGACATTTCTTCTTGTCCAACTTGAAGCTGTATGCATCTGTATCTTTGATCTTTGTGATGGTGTTCCAAAATTGATGCATATAGATTTGAGGGACTTCAGCAGTGATCATAAATGCGGGATAGCAAGGAGATAGCTTGAGAGCTTCCAATGTAACTTGTTATGTTTCTTCCTTTTGTGGCTTGCTTAACGCAATTCTAGAATTGCATCTTTCAATCTTTAGTCTTTTCTTAGATGGGACCAAAGTATTGTCGAGATTAGCTTGTTGAGTTGCAATAGGATTCATGTTTCTGCTAAGAATGTACCAATACAGTTCATATGTAAAGTAATTCATAGACATTAACTAGGCAGATTTAACCACATATTATCAGGCATTCAATCAAAGTACATGACACAAGAGACACTAATCAGAAGGTCAACTTAAAAGTCAACAAACTAACTATAGGTCAAACACAGTCAATTAAGCAATTCACATGAGAAACAAGTAAGATTTAACCTAAAATGAGTTATCAAGTTAAAGCATTTAGAAAAAAATCAATTTTCATAACTCATGTATAAATCGCCGCCTTACACAGGTATAAATCGATGTCTATCCTTTAGGTATAAATCGCCGTCTAATATTTAAGTATAAAGTTGCCAAGGCTAACCTTTATGTAATAAATCGCCATCCTATACTCACATGTATCAATCGTCCCCGTCCCCCCCCCCCCCTACAATCTTATGTATAAATCGCCGTCTAAGTACTTAGGTAATTAATCTGCCGCTATAATAACTTAGGTATAACTCTCCGTCTAGAGTTTGAGGTATACAACGCCCGTCTAGAGTCTAGTAAAATCGCCATCAGAGAATGTTGTTATAAATCACCGTCTATGAAGGTGAGGGTATAAATCTCCGTCTATAGTTCTAGGTTTAAATTGCTGTTTATAGATTTTGATTTTCACAAACCTTCATTTTAGGCACTTATACAATACAAACATGTAGACAAAGCATATATGAATATATCCTTGCAATAATAACATGAAACATCCACAAAATTTTCATTATAAGCAAAACAAGTATGGAATCACTCGTTTGAATCAAGAACACCAATTCTACATACAAGACTTGGATTTTCACACATAAATGCATTTAAATAGGCAAACAAACACATATAACGCATAAACCCATCACATTTTTCAAGTCTTTCCCAAAGACCCAAATTTTCGCACCCAAGAATCATTCAAAACCCATTTGAATGTTCAACCCATGATAAACTGCTATGGGCGAGTAGTCTATATACTTCAAGCATCAAAACCCCTCATTTAATTTTAGAATTGGTCATCTTTTAATTTTCGTGAACCCTAAACCAATTTCTAGGGCAGTCGAGCTAAAAATAGAGTTACAACCTAATCCTTTTTGTAGATATGATGTTTAGATGATAAGGAACATGTTTGTGATTTACATTATAGCTTGAAATGGATTGAATCTTGAGTTCTTAATGGTGATGTTTTTATAAGGGTGGAGGAATTTTTTTTATAAAAGTTGTGTGTGTGTATAACAGTGACGAGGGAGAGGGGTATTTTGGCACAAATGCCCCCTAGAGTCTTATACGCTTTCTAATTTCCTTAATAAGTTTACTAAGGCATGATCTAGTTTACCTAAAGGCACAAATAGTCCCTAAAGTTTTCTACTATAATGCTTAGCACCTTATTATCGCTATTCATTCCCTAAAGGCATAAACACATAACATTTAAGGCACAAATAAGCTAAACTTGATTAACCCCCTTTAATTGTTAACCCGTTATTGTTTAAAACCTTTTACATTTAATCCTTGATGACTTTTTGAAGAAGAAATTTGACATTTTCTCCCCCTTAAAAATGACCCGTTTTCTATTTAAAGAGCTGTAGACGTTATTTGAGTGGTCAAATGCCTTAAAAAATCATTTTTTGATGAATTACTGAGATGATTATTGTATTTTTGAAAAATCAACACCATGAAAAATAAGATTTCTCTTATTTTAACACATAAACGCACTGGCACGTACACTTATGGATAAAGAAAGCGTGGGTTGTGATGCAAAGTAATCACAAGCCTTTGCATGGTCGTAGACAGTATACCAAAGCCCGAGGAATAAGAATTCCCGTTGAGAGGTCAAGTTTTCTTTTTGAAATACTTGCCTTTAAGATGATGACCGGGTTGCTATCGGAAATAATAGCAATACAAGTAATCTTTTAATATTCAAGTAAGAACTAGAGAGAGAAAGAGTGGAAGGAAGGATGCATTTTCTAGTAAGAGAAAGTAAAGAACATGAAATGCATTAAGGTGAAAATGAGAATACAACCAACCAACACCTTCTCCAAGGCATGGAGAGGGTATTTATACTCCAAATGTGGCCAGCCATGGGCCTTTTAAGGCTTTTCATGGGCCTTTGGGCCATATTAGCTTATAAACAAAACATTGACTAACTACATGATTTGACTAGTTAATATTGGAAGTGATCGAAACTTTTCTTGTTCCTAACAATCTCCCCCTAAGGGAGGTCACTCCAATTTTCAAAAATTTAAACTTAGCATACTATTCTTTGACTTTAGTCTAGATCTCGTAGTCTTTAACTTCAATCTTTAACTTGTGAATTGTTGTAGTGATCTTTGACTTTAGGCTCGAGCTTGTTCCTTTATCTTAACTTGTTTGTAAAAAATGTGATCTTGAGCAACTTGAGATCATCAACCAAGCATAATCTCGTTTCGCCATCTTGTAAACTTAGCCATCTTCATCTTGTGAAGCTAGTGCTTTTTGTGGACCGACATGCTCATACCATTCTTGATTTGATAACTTAAAAGTTGTAATTATGCATCTTTCTCGAAGTTCTTTAACTTTAACACTTCGTCGCTTTGAGAAGAACGTTCGGTATCAGAGTAGCGGAAGTCTTGAAACATGTACTTGAGCTTTCATGATGTCTTTATATTTTTTGATCGGGTATGAGCATGTGGCTATAAATCTGTAAGTCAGCTGGGATCAGGTACTTCCATGTCCATCTTTATATATTCCTGAAATAAAACAGTTAGCAATAAAGTGGGGGGGACGAACATGGCTTTGTTATTCTCCCATGTTTGGTTGGAGTAACTTTCGAATCCGTGAGGATCGACCTGTGATCAGGTAGATTCAATTTTAAGAAGAATCTCCTTGACAGGATTTCCAGCTGAAGTATAAAATCTTTCTAACACATATATATTAGATACATCAAACTTAGCATGTTCTCATTACCGGAACGTCTCAAAGCAGACAACACGATAAGAGTGAACCAATGAGTTACCGTCTCACCGATTGAATAAGAAAACTGATTTGAAAATCAATCGACGTGTCACTTACTAAAGTGGTTTTGTGACACATCGAGAGTTTTAAGCAATTTAAAAATTCATTAATCGTCGATTCATAACCTGGAACAAGTTTGATTCTTATAGAATCGCACCATCGTTTCTTTCTAGTTGTCACAAGTTTGATTCGTATATTATCGCACAAGTCACCTACCATGAGCTTGTTTGATGTTGGCTCAAGCAGGATTTCTATCTTCATTGTGAATGATATCACTCGGATGTTCTGGCAAAATCACAAGTAAATTTGATAATGCTAGGACTACTTTATATATTTTCGTCGTTATTCACATTGTGTAGAGATAGCGAGCAAAATTTGATAAGTGCCTAATGAGATTAATGGATGATCTCTTTGGCTCTAGACTCAATAGTGCACTTATTGTTTTAGTGATCGACGCTGGAGCAGACTGCCACCTTTGTCAATTTAACTAACTCGGAGTGAAAAGTCTGATAGAAATGCTTGTAATCTCATGAGAGAATGAAACGAAGAGTCTTTTGAGAGAACCTTAAGTGGCGTTAAGGATAGGGTTGATGCATAGCGTTCACTTCTGGTCAAGACTGTCTTCAATGTCCAGAAAAACAACTAGTGGTTTCCGGCAGATTAATGTAATTGACCTGGTTATCTGCCAAAAGTGTAAGGAGGCTTCTGTTCTTTATCACCCTTTATCTTTAACTTTCTTTTTTTATTCTCAACCCCTTCAGTGCTTACCAGAGACTTCATTACTAATACCTGTTGGTTTATTCAATTAATAGCACCATCACATCGGCACTCTTCCCGAAGATTCTCACTATTATCTCCTTTTTATCATACCTAAGACTATTGTACTACACTATCTATTTAGATTCCCTATGTAGATCCCTCCGGTAACTTGGCTGGATCATGGGATTCGAATACCTATGCCTAACCACCTTATAACTTCATAAATTTAAATACATGGTCGGTCTTATGGGTATTTCATCACAATCCTTCCAAAGTGTTTGAAAAGTTCAATCAAAGTGTTTGATATAAATATCAAAAGATTTAACACTTTGAAAGTTTTCAATATCAACTAAAAACCCCTCAACACCCCTTAACATAGCATCGATATCATAGTAAGGCTAAGTGTAGAGTGCACATAGTCTATTATATGTGATCACATTTTGATACAAGTTAGATTCAGTTAATCACATTTTCTCCCCTTATTCAAAATGTTAATCCCTTGATATTTTGGATATCATATGATTAAACATTTGAGGAAAAAATGTTATGCAATATCTAACAGGAACATTTTAATGCGCCCCCTCAAATTATGAGGGAATTATATGGTGTTTGAGTATGTTAATTTGAATTTTTTTAAATTTACTAAGAAATTCTTGAAAATTCACACGTCAAACACTAGTATTATGCCTAAATTTTTAAGACTACACCTACACAATTATATAATCCCAAGATTATTAAGTACGAGGTTTGACTGAATGATGATGAAACATCATATGATGAGAATCAAAAGGTTTCTTTGGCAGCCGTAGGTCTCCTTCGTACAATCTCCCACCAACGAACTTTCTAAGCTCCTCATTAACCTTCTTTCTTTCAAGAAGTTGTTAATCTGATCTTTCTCTGTCCAAGCACTCTTCGGCATTGCTTCAACTTTCTTTCCAAGTTACGAAAGTCTTTGCTTCAAACTTTGAGTATGAAACAGATTCAGATACATATGTAACTTGAGCTTGTGAGGTTGGTGATGTCGGTGTTGATGTTGTCATAGCTTCAACCTAAACCAGCAATCCTTTCTTGAGTAGATTCAAAACTTTCTTGGAAGCCGCATCAAGCAGTCTTGATGTATAAAGCCCAGATATCCGAAGTACACACATGACCCTTTCAAGAATTTGATACCGCAACACCAAAGTCAATTAAGTCCCGGATGAGCGCATTTCTCTCTTTAGGATAGTGATGATATATCTTGTAACACCAAAGTCAATTAAGTCCCGGATGTATACAATTAATCCCTCTAAGTAGTCGAAATGATAACACTTAAGTCAGCTAAGTCCCAAATGAGCACATTTCTTCCTACAGGATAGTGACTATCTAAAGGAATCATCATACCTATGTGTACCTCTTTTATCAAATATTTCTACTCATTTTAAGAATAAGCTTAGTGATTGACCGGTTGGGCAAGACACTAATTGAATCAGAAAGAACTCTTCTCACGTATTATATAATTATACTCCCAACACTTCCCCCTGGGAACTCAAATGATGCATACTGACTAATGACGAGATGTCTCTTCCACCATGTGATTGAAATAGTGCACCCGAAAGATTCAAAACGGCCTAAAATCAAAAGAAGCTAACCTCAAAAGACAAAAGAAGCTAACCTCAAAAGAAGGCCAAGGACACTATCAAGTATACATCTACTCCTTCCCCTTGCTCGTTTTGACACCTCAAAATTAGCAAAACCTAGTACACACACATACTCGAGTTCGTGCTTGAAGAATAAATAAGCTTAGATCTATCACGTGAGAATCAACTTCAAGGCTTTTAAAACTATGTAATTATTTACAAACAATCCTAAGTCTTTTACAACTATGAGGTGTTGGCAATATTGTTCCAATGTAGTTTAAAGCCTATACTCACTAAGTCTTATATTGCAAATAAGTCCCTAAAGTCTAAAACAAATGACATCTAAAGCTCTTGTAGTTAATATAAATTAACTCCCAAGACCGTTTTAAAAGATGATTGATGACGATTTCTCCCCCCTCAAATAATGACCACATCCCGTTTTCCTATCTAAAAAGCCGTTAGTCATGTTAGAGTGTCGAATTGTCTTTGAAAAATCTATATGTGATTACAAAAACACGATTCATTTGTGGAAGACAAACTTTATACTAATAAACAGAATAATTCTCTTATTTTAACACATAAGCTCATCTGACAACGTACACTAATAGGAATATTAGGAATGCTCGGGTTGGTGATGCAAAGTAATCCCACAAGCCTTTGCAAGGTCCCCATAAAGTTGCCATATCCCGGAATACCAGAGAATAAATTCCCGTTGAGAGGTCAAGTTTCCTTTTTGGAGGAATACTTGCCTTTAAGATGAAGACCGAGTTGCTATCTGAAGTAATAGCAAGCCATATTGGCATGTTTTGAAAACATTAGTGAACATCTGCTCGAACCTCATTTTACAAGTCTCTTATCATTATTTAATGACATTTCCCTAAGACCCGTAAAATGTTATTGATTTTTCAGAAGACGCCATTTTTATTAAACCCTCCTTTTTTATTTTCTATTTTTTAATTTTTCCTTTGGTTTTTAAAATTTTATATTTTTGTATTTTGTTTTTTATATAAAATCTTAAAAATGAAAAATCTTTTTTGTTTTAATGGTTTTTAAAAAAAAATATATATACAATATGATACACGGATATTTAAAATAGGTACCAACTACTATTCCATCAACATCATCTGGCCAATTTGTTTCAGAGTCTCCGTCATAAAAACTCGCATTCCCAGCTTGTTTGATCAGAAATTTAATTCTATTTCTCCAAGAGCTTTAGTGAAGATGTCTGCCATTAGATATTCCATCCGTATTGACCAAAGTAAGTTCATTACCCCATTCTCAACATGCTCCTTGATAAAGTGAATCTGATGTCTATCTGCTTGGATCTGGAATGTTTTGAACAGTTGTTTCAGCATAAGGTCAATACGCTTTTTATTATCACATTACAATTGTGAATTTTATTGAATACCAAAGCATAGTCGGTAAGCTAGATCACATCCAAAGGAGTTTGAGGCACAACAGCCGGACAAAGTCAATATATTCCATCTTCCGTTGAACTGGATACACAGTGCTTTTCTGCTTTTAGAACGACCAGCTTAACAAGTGTATCAACCCCAAAAGTTACATACATTCCCCGCTTTGCTACGGCGTGTATCTGACAACCAGCAAGATCCGCATCTGCAAATGCTGTTAGAGCAATCGAAGAATCCTTCGGATACCGAATAGACCCCCGATGTACGTGTTCCTTTAGATACCGAAAGATCCCTTTTTTTTTAACCAACCGCATTTAAGTGCTTTTGGTAGGCCGAGCCTGCTACCGGGCAACACATGTCTTATAGCAAATTGTAGGTCAGGTCTACTGGCATTAAGAATAAAGGTATGGTGCCGATCATATCCTACGATAGTGAGTGACGGATCTACGACCTTTCCCTATCATTTATCCTTATCCAGTTTTGATTTCTCCACCATAGGAGTATCCACTGGGTCACAAGAGTCAAAACCGTATTTCTTTAAAAGATTTAAAGGCATATTTTGACTGGTTAATAAAGATCCTTTGGGACTGAAAATCTGTAATCCTAAGAAAAATGAGATTTTGCCCATCATTGACATCTTAAATTTTGAACACATGATTTTAGAAAATAGATCAGAAAGTTTACGTGTAGATGCAGCAAAGATAATATCATCGACATAAATTTGTACCAGAAGTAATTCCTTGCCGGCTCTGCGGATGAACAATGTAGGATCTACTGAGCCTTTAGAAAAGTCTTGGGATATCAAGAACGAAGACACAGATCATACTACGCGCGAGTGGAGCTTGTTTCAACCCAAAAGAGCTTTCTTAGCTTATACAGTGATTGGGGATATCTTTATTCCCACGAACCCATCCCGAATGGATATACATAACCTCTTCCGCCCTTCCCGCCATATTACAATTCCGAAACGCAGTCTTCACATCCATATGGTAACGACCATGTTGTCATGAATGAGCAGCAAAACGCGAGAAAAATCCTTATAGCACTAATCTCGACAACTGGAGGCATAAAAGACTCTTCAAAATCAAATTCCCTCCTCCTTCTAGACGGTAACACGGGCTACTAATCGAGCTTTGGTTCTTTAAAATTTCCTCCCAGTTTCCGCTATTTCACTTTGTAGATCCACTTCAATGTAATCACCATAACTTTGTCTGGTCGGGGTACGAGTTCCCATACTTCAAGTAGTTCGAACTCATTAAGTTCTTCTTGCATTGCTTCAATCCAACAGGCTTAAGTCAAAGCATCTTTATACGTCTTGGGTTCAACAGCAGTGAGGAAAGCATTGTAGTAACAGAAAAGAGCTTGCTCATGTGATTGCATCTGAGTGGAAACTGGTCTAGCGAGTTCACCAATTATGTTTTCAAGTGGATGATCCTTAGTTCATTCGCTATTGTGCTTAGAAATTTGGTGATCAGGGTGCACAATTCTATGAATAGAATCCGATGATGATGATTGATCAGAAGGGATTTCTAGAATTGGAACACAAAAGTACGGATCATTACCCGTATGTGCAACTTTAATATCATGATTATCTTTTTATACATCGTTCAGAATGACGGGAGGTTCGGTTTTAGGTTTTGTTTGAGAATTACTTGGGGATGGTGCATTTTGGTCAACTGTAGTTGATGAAGGTGAACTGGTTGAGTCAGCAAGAACTAGAGAAATTACTTCATTAATTGGAGCAACGACTTCAGGAACTGGATGATCAACACTAGGTGAAGGATTAAGAAATTCATCGAACAACGGTTGAAACAGCAGATCCCAGTCAGTTCGCGAAGGTGGTACAAACGGTGTTAAAGGATAAGGGTTTTGCACGAGCCTGAACTGATTTGTTGCAGGAGTCATTTTCATGAAGTGCGGTCCTAAACTGCTGTGTTTCAGAAGCATTGCAGTCAGCTCATCAATGTCAACGTGAATGGTTTCAACTATTCGTCTGGTATGTCTGTTGTAAATCCAGAATGCTTTCTTCGTAGGTGCATAGCCAATGAAAATATCTATATCGGCCTTCGGTTGTAACTTGCCCAAGTTCTCGCTATTATTCTTTTGGTTAGCATATGCAACCAAACACAAGAAGATAAGATAGGGGCCAGGAGGTTTGTTTGTGCAAAAAGCTCATATGGTGTTTTACCATGTCGACGGCGTATCATGGAACGATTTTGGGTATAACAGGCTGTAGCAACCGCTTTGGCCCATAGAAATAAAGGAGCTTTTGCATAAATTAACATAGTGCGGGCTGCTTCAATTAGCGTACAATTTCGTCATTCAACAACATCGTTTTGCTGTGGAGAGCGGGCAACAGATGTTTCATGAGAGATGCCAACCTTCTTATAATATTCACGCAATGTCTGATTAACAAACTTAATTCCATTATCTGTTCTGATGCGTCAGACGGTTTCCTTAAGTCGTACTTGGATCATCTTCAAAAAATTGATAATAAAAGCTGGAGCTTCATCTTTTGATCGCAAGCATTTTACCCATGTAAATCGAGAGTAATCGTCGACAATAACAAGGATGTACTTCTTTCCATTAACACTCGCGACACGCATTGGTCCATATAGATCCATGTGCAATAGATAGAGTTTTTCTTGATTGGTGTCCTCAGATTTGGGTTTGTGGGGTTTCTTTGTGCTCTTGCCTAAAGCACATGCAGAACATAAATGATCCTTTTCAAACTTGAGCTTAGGGAGACCTCGAACAAGACCATGTCTGGCAAGATGATTAATAGCTCCGAAGTTCAAATAAGAGAGATGACGATGCCATAAGACCAATACTTTGGTTATAAGGCTTTTGACAAGAGGCAGATAGGAGAGGACGCCATCATATCCCCAAGAGAGAGAGGTATAAAAAATGTCCCCTTCGAATCCAGTTAATAAATCAAACACCTTCCTAGATTGCGAATGTAGCATAGTGTGTTGACGAAACGTACTCGAGTTGGAATCACAAAATTGTCCCATAGAGAATAGATTATGCCCAAGTCCTTCAATATAATAAACCCTTGAAATTGTAACATTCCTAATCTGATAGTCTCCATAACCCATAATCTTTGCAACATGATCATTACCGAATTTGACTGTACCCAAGAATTTGCTGATGAGTTGTGTGAGGAGCGTGAGAAGCGATCTCCGCTCATATGCTTGGAGCATCCGGAGTCCTAAATACCAGAGGACAATTTAGACGAGAGGGGAGGAGGGGGGGTGGAGGGTTGGGGTTGGTGACCAGCCAACAACCAGTGCGCGTAAGATGGACAATGGTAACACTATGGATCCCAGGGATTGACAGGTGGTTCCGCAATAGTGTTATAAGATACAGATTACAAAAACCTTATAGAATGTTTAAACAGTAACACTAGGTTTTAGACTTCCTAGGTTCCCTTGATGTAAACCAATTGAGAAAGACATGTATAGTGTGTTTTTATATCCTAGATATATGATAATCCTAAGGGGTCCTTCAGTAGTTTGTGTTAATCTAGTTCAAAGGGCACGTAATTTCCTACTATAAGTGAAGGTCCTTGACCAGTATACTCCAGATATCTACATCCAATATTGGTAAAAACATACCTGTTGGGTTTCCAACTTTTCTCTTTGAATTTTTCTTAACAGATCTAGATTTAGCACGAGCATTCACATTGTTGATAAAATCAAGAAACAAACACAAATCATGATTTAAAACAGAAAAGCATGCAACCATTACACGTTCAACACTTGTTAATTTCATAAATTCACATTAAGCTTTGAATGAGCTCACATGGAGCAGTTCCTTTAGGTAGCAACAAAACAACATCATAAATTTTTCAAGACACAAGATTTAACTTTCCTAGGTTGGGCATCTACTTATACTTCCAGAGTACTACTATGGGGTTGCTGAATCATATCTTTCTTTGTATTGCCTGAAGGCTGTGATCCCGCTAGCACTATAAACAGGGGTTTACTCCTGTAGAAGACAACATAGGTTTGTTAGAAGCTAGGTTTGAGGTATGGGCTATTTTTGTGTTTCTTGAGGATGTAACAGGCTCAGTAAATCTAACTCTTTTGACTTTGTTCATCGGGGTCATAACCACTAATTGTTCTCCAGAACTGTTGATACTAGGATAGGTTTTACTGATATTAGAAAGCATCTCCTGAATTAGTTTAGTATACTTACAGGCAGATTCTAAAAGTGGATCTAAGGGATATTTAGCTTTAATATGATCGACTAGGTCCCTAAGAACCGTGGCTTCTTCCTAAGAATGCTTAATATAGGCAGAGTGAGCTGTCCTTTTATTTAACAATTTGGGGGTTATTGGTTCCACATTAACTTGATACAACACTGGATCACTAGGGTGGTTTGAAACATTATTGTCAACTAGGGCTTTTCCTTTAAGTTTCCTGTTAGCCTCAAAATATTGAGTCGAACAATGGAAGTTCGTTCATAATTATATTAGGTCTCGGTCACTTAATTAGTTATACGTTGTAATAGGCTAGAAGGGTAAACGGGCTCGTAAATGTAAGCAAATATTGAGTATGTGTAACGGCTAAGAGCCCAAGCCTATCCGAGTGCCCGGCCCCAAGTAAAAGCCACACGCCCCATGTAGTTTTGTAGGGGGTATATAAGAAACCATTTTCACTATGGAAAATGGTGTTGATTCTCATTTGTTCATTTCTCATTTGCAAGAATTAACCAACTCTTTTTCTCTCTACTTTCTCTCTCTAACTTCTCTCTAAATTTCTTCCATTTTATCTCATCTTATTTTTCTTGTTTCAATAATGAAGTGAAGGTGATATTTGTTCATTTCTCGTTTGCAAGAATTAACCAACTCTTTTTCTCTCTACTTTCTCTCTCTAACTTTCTCTCTCTAACTTCTCTCTAACCAACGCCTAATGTAGTGCCTATTAGTACTAGAAAACCCAAAAGTCAAGCGAACAAATCTGTTGCAACACCCCATAAGAAAACAGTTGCATCAAAATCCACTATCACAAATTCCAAGAGTTACTATAGATGCTATAATCAGAAAACTAGTAAGGCGTGAAATGGTTGGATAGACAACATGCCCATCAGCATATAAATGGGTTTCCTAGACAAAAATGAAAGGGTGGCCTAAATAGATAGGGAATGAAACTGTGCCTAAAAGAGGATTAGTTATTGCCATAGATACTGTATCTAGGATAACTCAAGCCTTGAAAATCACAAACGCATGTAGGATCTCAATTTGTCATGTATTCCATCGTCATCTAATTCTCTTGCAGATATACAACCATCCATAATCATTGTTTACGTCTGAGATGCACAAATTCCACAATTGACATGCAATCAATCTCTACTGTTGCAATTTTGTTGAAAATCTTGAGGAACCGAATCGTTTGGCAATGATCAAGTGTGCACCAATTCTGGGTTAAGGAGATTTGGTTTTCAAGGAAATATCATGAACAAAAGGTTTTTACTACGTCGAAGGTCCCTCAATCAACAATCTTTTCTCTCGGTTGGGGTCCAATTCTGTATAAACGGATTTGGAGGTTGTCATTCGAAATCTAACGTTTTTGTTAAGAGATCTTCAGGGAAACGACTAACAAACTGGTAATCCGTGGAACTGATCTCTATACACTTTCTCTTCAAGGAAACAACCTATCATCAACTCCAAACTGTCTCATGGGCTAAAGCATCACCAACTCCAAGGCGTAGTTTATGGCATCGAAGACATTCCCATCACAACATCGGACTACATCAACTTGCCTCAAAGAAAGATGTTGTGATTGTTTACCAAAACTGAGAGTATGTCAAGGATCAACTAACTAATGTTCCTCATTTGTGAAGTGAGTAAAGCAAAATGAAACTTCAATTCAGTCAAATAGACTGTTCCAAGTTCAAAAGGATGGTAAATTTGCTTCATAGGGGACTTATGTATCCCATGCGGGTTATGCAAGAATAAATGGGGAAGAAAATATTCTGGTAATTGTAGATGCAGACTCCAGATATACAATGGCCTCTCTTTCTTTTCTCTACGTTCCAAGGTGAAACACCAGAAGTTTTAAAAGACTTTCTCACAATGATACAAAGAAATCTTCAAGCCCCTGTAATTTCTGTTCACTGACAGAGGCACTGAGTTCTTAAACAAGACACTTAATGCATTCTTTAAAGAAGAAGGAATTGAGCATCAAACTTCTACTTCCTACGAACACGCCCTGAACAGAATGCGTTTTGACCGAAAGACGAAACCGCACTCTCGTAGAGCAGCTCGAAACGATGCTAACGCTTCAAAACTTCCTTTATTCTTTTTGGGCTAAGCAATAGCAACCGCATGCTAACTCAAAACAGATCAATCATCAACCCAACACATGAGAAAATGGCACTATCACATCATTAATGACAAGAAAACCTCTCAATTAAACACCTTCACAAAACTAGGTTGTAATGTGTTACATTTATTTAACAAGAGATGGTGAAAATTAGATAAGATGAAAGAAAAAAAGTGGGATTCAATGGGATTTTGGTTGGGAATACTCCACTCAGTTAAAGGGATATCGTGTCTACAACAAGAGAACAAGGTTGATAGTTGAATCCGTCCATCTCAGATTTGATGAGGTCAAAGAGATGAATGAGACGTCTGTTGCTAATGACGTCTGTTCACAACAGTTCAGGCCTCGCTCCTCCACGACAAATGACTTCTGATCATAACAGTTCAGAACTCGGAATTCACGACCACAGCAATGAACTGTCAAGTTCAAAGCTGGTTCCAAAAGTTGTTCCTCCAGTAGACAAGACAGCTACATCACGACAAGAGTTGAAATTACTATTTCAACATCACATAACAATGCTGAGGTCAACATGTAAATATTTTTAAAAACAAAAGAAAAATACAAAAATATAAAATTTCAAAAAGAAAATACAAAATCAAAAAAATCAGAAAATGTTTCAAAAAATATTCTTCTCGACAGTCCTCTGTAATCGAAAACATTACGTACCTAGTAAAAAGTTGATTAATATCGCACGGGCATGTAAATGAAGTTTCGAACAGGAAATTACAAATGCTTTCAAAACATGTCATTTCTAAGTTTTTTCCTTAATGCATATGTGCAAATATCAGTTACGAAACCCGACCTCAAATAAAGGAAAGCTTATCTATAAAGATAACTTATCCAACCAACGAGAAATTCCTAAAACTTTCCTCTGACTGATCTGATCTAACAAAACATTTAAAGTTTTAAGGCATCAGAAAAAAAGGATAGTGCACGCAAAGTGCGCTTACCTTATAGTTGCAGAAGAAAGTCTACGAACATGAATGGTTTTCAAAATGTTAAAACACAATTTTTCAAGAATTTTTTCCTCACTGACGATTCATATCCTTTCAAATTATATGTCAACACTCATCTTCAAGGGAGTTTTTTCGAAAAACAAAATTAATGAGTTTGGATAGCATCAACTCACGAGACCATTCTTATGTATTCAAACCATTCCCAAAAACGTCTCTTATAACCAATAAGAATAATAATGACAATTCAATAGAATGATAGATATAAGAATGACTATTTTCAACCTTAATTTATATCGATTTTTACAACTTGGTAATCATTGTTTTTTGGTGTCCAAACATATGTAAAATAGAAGGGTAGCAGATTAATGTGTTCCATATCATTCATGCGAAGTAAACGTTTTTCCCATGGATATTTCAAGACAAATTCTAATCACAAATTAAAGTGATTTAAAAAACTAATTGCATTATGTATTAAAAAGTAAGGAGAGAAATGTAATTTAAAAATGTGATCTTGAAAATAATAAGTGAGCTTATCCAACTCAAAGTGGCTTGATACTCTTCGAAAAAGGATTATGGTTATGATCTTATACCCTAGTCAACATCTTTATTCACGACTATTCTGAAGAATAGAAAAAAAAAAGAGAAGTAGGGAAGAGAAGAAACCTCAGGTGGAAGGGTTAGGTATTTACCAATGATCCAACCAGCACCGTAGGGATCCTACCAAGGACACTCCATATATAGAAATAGCAGTCCTTGGGTATGATTGGAGATGATGTGTGTATAAATGGAAGAATGCGACTAATATTGAGCTAACACTGGAACAATCACAACAAGTGTTAAGTAATGACGAGTTTGTAAGCATTGAAGGGGTTTAAGAATTAAAAAGAATATGTATGGTAACAAAAGGGTCAAAGAAATAAGCCCTCCTCACAACTTAGGCAGAAACCGGGTCAACTACATCTTCTGACAGAATCACAATGTTGCTTGCTGACAATTGAAGACGCAATCAAGGACCCAGTGATGCAAAGCACAACCATTCCCAGCCATTCGAATTTAATAATTTTGTTAATATTTGAATTAAGAAACAATTTTAATAATTTTTAAAATATAAACTGTCAATATTTCAAATGTTCTCAATTAAATTTGTTTTGTATATTTTTATTATTACAAAAAAACAAAGGACCAAAGTAATAAATACTCATACATAATCCAAAACTACACGAATTCGTTTTTCCTCTCACAAGAACTTGTCATCATTTTACACGGAGAAACACACGACTACTATTGAACTTTCTCACTCATGATTAGTTATATTGAAATAGTGTTGCAGTCTGCACCCAGCCATCCGATTACTAAAACCAAAGCACTTATTCGAGTTCCCTAGAGCCAAGAGATCATCAAATAAATCTCATATAGTGACACATTCCAGACTAACACATGTACTAACATCACTAAGTCCCAAGCTGTTACAAAAGTCCAAACCGCATTATCTTGTGATTCTGCCAGAAACATTCAATGATACTCTTTAGTATTCACAAAGACGAATGGAATCCTCCAGTGTCATCATCAAACAGAACTAGCGGGTAGGTTACTTTGCTGAGATCCCTCTATACTTACATCAAAGCATGTGTTCATTGGAAATAAAAGATGGTGCGATTCAATATGAAACAAACATGTTCCAGGAAATGAATTGATGGCTTATCAGAAATATAGTAACTCTCTGATTCACTCTTACCGTGTTGTCTGCTTTGAACGTTCCGTTCAATGAGAAACAAGCAAGCATGGTAAATATAATACATATGTTTCGAATATCCTCCGCTTTGAGCTAGAAACCCTGTCAAGATGATTTCTTTGAATCTAACCTAATCACAGTTACAATATTTTATACTTGTAAAATGGTTCCTACGGAACTGGATGTTAATCTAACCAAATCCGGACGAATACAAAGCCAGTATTTCGCACCACCCGCTTTATATAAATGGTTGGGGTTTGGAGGGTGAGCTAACTGTTTTATTCAGGATACATAAAGATGGATATGTGTGATTGCCCTCAATTCCAGCTGAAGTCGATTCATTCCACATGCTCATGCTCAAACTACAAAGACATACTATAAGCATCAAGATTCAAGAATCAAGAAAGCTCAAGAATTAAAGACAAAGACTTCTGCAAACTCTGATATTAAAGATAACTCCTCAGAAATCAAGCTTCGGGGGAGATTGTTAGCAAGCTTTCAATATGATGCAAAGTATGAGCATGTTGGTCAAGACACAGATCGCAAGGTAGCAAAGATGATCAAGACGGAAGGATAAAGATTTAAAGATCACGACAAAGACGTTCGTCAAAAGACCAATGAACAAAGGCTACAAGATCAAGATCAACAAAGCATGAAGGACAAGCCTACAAATCGAATTCAGAGACCAAGACCTCACTTCGGGGGAGATTGGTAGCCTTAAAATATTGAGTCGAAACAATGGAAGTTTGTTCATAAAATATAATTAGGTCTCGGTCACTTAATTAATTATACGTTGTAATAGGCTAGAAGGGTAAACGGGCTCGTAAATGTAAGCTAATATTGTATGTGTATCGGGCTAAAGCCCAAGTCAATCCCGAGCCCGGGCCCAAGACAAGCGCACCACCGCCCCATGTAGTTTGAAGGGGAATATATAGCCATTTTCCACTATGGAAAATGGTGTTGATCTCATTATGTTCATTTCTCATTTGCAGAATTAACCACTCTGTTATCTCACTACTTTCTCTCTCTAACTTCTCTCTAAATTTCTTCCATTTTATCTCATCTTATTTTTTCCTTGTTCAATAATAAGTAAAAGATATTTGTTGCCCGACCATTTCCTAATTCATCCTTAAGTGCTATTATAGCCAAAGCCTTTACCGGAAGACTAGCATTTAAATAATCAGAAATTACCACAGTAACTTTATATTACTTAATTAAATTAAATCATCACATTGGTTCTTTAGATCGAATCGTGTTGGTTTAATCGAGTCCATAAAGTTGCAATAGGTTTGTTTCAAATGCACATAGTCTCACCAATAACTTTGTCCACCCTATGATTCAATTCAATATTTAGGTATCAATCTCTTCTAAGTCCTGTTTGATCTTATCCTTATCCTTTTTTTCCCACTAGAGATTTTAATTCTCCTCTTCAACTCCTTAATAACCGTGTCTTTCACTTGGGACTTTGAGCTTCCAATTCAATTAATTTCAAAGAATTGAATCAAAACTTGGAACACTTGAATTGTAAACAAGTTTGTTATCCTTTGAAAAATTTCCTAGTTTAAGTGAGAATCAACTTTTAAAGAGATGCAATGTTTTTTTCAAGATGGTAAAACTTTTAAACCAGTTTAACGTAAGTTTCCCTTTTAACAAAATCCAGTTTGAAGCTATCTCAGTTTTAGACACTTTTGACATTCATGCACATTCACAATTCAAATTCACAATTCAACAAAAGACCCCAATCTTTTTTCAAGAATGGTAAAACTTTTAAACAGTTTATCGTAAGTTTCCCTATTAAACAAAATCCCGTTTTGAAGCATAGCTAAGTTTTAGGACAACTTTTGACATTCATAGCACATTCAAAATCATCAAAACAAAATTCACAAAATCAATATTCACCAAAAAATTCAACAAACAAAAACACTCAAAAATTCAAACAACAAATATTCAAATCCAAAAATCATCAAAAAAAATATCAAATCACGTCAAAATAAAATTCACAAAACACACAAATTCACAAATTTAGAATAAATTATTAATTTTAATATAATTAATTTGATAATTTTGGATCGATACAACCCACCCCAAATACAACACAATAAATCCAATACACAACAGCATATCAGTACGTCCACAAAATCCCACAACCAACAGAAAAGCACATAGACAGCAACAAAACATCCATTCACATCAAAACAAAAAGTCCATACAAGAGAACCCCACACACCCAACACCCCCAGCCCGTCCTTCAACCCCCTACCATAACCCCCACACAAATCACCAACACATTTAAACCCCGCGTGACCAACCCAAAATAACCCACTCCCCAAGAATCCTCATAACAACCCCTTGTTAAGTGCACACCCACCGCTGATTATACCACAGCCTGAACCCTTTGCTAAGCAGACCAATATAGGCAATTAAACGTACCCAACAACCAACTGAATGTTGAATGAACAACATCCTTCCCTACTCAAGCTATATACACCAAGTAATATTCATAATCCATTCCCAAAACACGGTTTTGTATCAGTTTGATACCTAACAAAAACCTCATTGAAAGCTCGTGGGTGTGGTACCATTCTTCGACTACCACATCAAAGTTAGCAAGAGGTGGTACAGTTTCTACAAAACACGAGTTAACCAAGCTGACATTAGGCAGTTTCAATGGAACCCTCACATTGGTGTGTCTAAATAAAAAGTATGGGTTCTAGAAGAATTCCACAGAATTCTAAGACCACAAAATGCTTGTTCAGCAGATATTTAGTTTGTGGAACAAATCATGTTGGAAAATCTATATAAAGTTGTGGTAAAGAGCAGCAAATCTATTGGTGTGGTATCAAACTTGAATTGTTCATTTCTACTAACATCATATTATCCTTATGTTATAAAAGCATTATTGAAACGAAAATTGTCGTGAACTCATCTATAAGTACTTAAGGTCTCTTTCGAGTCAGGAAGTCACAAAAGGATTAGTTTGAACAATAATATTACAACATATAACTCTTGAGATTCCGACTGCAGTGGGCTTTCCTGCAATAGAAGGGATTTTGAAAACCTAGAGGCTTGTTAGTGGTATTATCATAGAACAACTAAGGTTTCGTCAACATTTAACAGTTTGTGCAGATAGGATCTTTTTTAAAAACAAATATTATCTAGTTGTTTGATCTCTTTTTCTAGAGCTATTTCCTCTATCAATGGTTCCTAGATTTCTTCTTTCTTAAAATCATTTTTTAGAAGAGTAACCATTTGTAATAAAGATTCCTTTTCTTTTAAATGTTCTGAAAGAGTTTGTTTAAGAAGATCAATCTCTATAGACTGTGCACATGTGTCTAAAACATTATCCATACTCCTTAAGTCAACATTTTGTCCTTCTTTCAAAACTTTAACTTGTTCCTTATATCTTTCAAGCTCAACAGTTAAGGTATCATTGACACTCTTATTTTCCAGATTAGTCTTGGTACAATTAGCTACTTGGGTTTTAAGCTATTCAATCACAGATAATATCAAATAATCTTGTTATGCAGAGGAGTTAGACTTTTGAATAGTTGCTTGTTGTGATTCAATCACATACTGAGAATAAGGAATGATATTGCTATCACTGGTTATTTTAGTCTTTGAATGATTCACAACATTCGAACGATGAGAATCCGACATCACCGCAAACAGCTTGATTTACCACATTATTATTCATATTATCATGATTGTGTACCTCAGCAAGAGCATCTTAACTTTGGCAGAGTTGAGTTCGTCATAATCAGTCATATGCATCTAAATCATCAGCTTGATAAGCAGCATTGTGAGTAATGAGAGTCTGTGTGCTTTGACCTTCAGGAATATCTGGATCTGCCAAAAAAGCTAGTTCTTCCTTATTTAGAATTTGACCATGTGCTTGAGCTTGTACCAGCAACACTTTCTCCTTAAAACCACGTATCATGCCCTTATTTCTCCTTTGGTATGGTGCACTGTTGGCAATGTGACCTTCCCCATTGGCAGTTTGTGAGCAAATAACGTCATCTGTTTTCTAGAATTGCTTTCCACTTGTCTTCCTGGAGGTAAATCTTTGAAGTACCCGCAGCGAAAAAAAAAGAAATTTGTCCTCCTGAATTGGTTGTAGTGGTTCACTCTTCCATTAAGTTATGTGTATTTGTTGCCTATGGGTTAGACGAGTTTCTTAACTGATTAACAAATTGGTAGTGGGATAACTAGGAGACACCTGCATGATAAAAAACGACATCATGTGATTGATGGCAGCAATGAGAAATTACCTTTTTCTGAACACATAACAATTATACCAGAGTCTTGTTGGTGAAAAATTCAGATTGCTGGTTTAATTTGGGGAGGATATACTAATTGAGGAATGGATGATGATGGAGAATAAAAGTTGTGGTGAATTGATGATTGAAAATCATTGGATGGGCAAGTTACTAAAAGAGGTGTTGATGATTGATGAGTTGAGTAGATTCGAGACTGTGATAAGGTGAACCAAACTGTAGAGATGGATAATTGTTAGAAGCTGGTGTTTGAATTTGATTTGTTTAGGGAGTAAGTGTGTGCTGATGAGTTAGATAAGGAGACTGTGTTATTTTGGTGAGATACAACTAAAGCAAGAGGCTCGGAGTTACGTTCATTGCATCAAAAGAACTTCATTTCGCAATGTCGTTCAGATGTTCCAAGGAGCGAGAAGCTTATCAACATTGGTAGAGTGCAAGTCTTTGACCAACTTAACAATCAGTAACCAAATTTAGCTCCATTCATCAGAAGAGTTGTTTAGAAACTAGTATTAAGTTGAAATGCTCTATGGCACTTGTAGATGTTCCTACATTGAGTAGCAATGTTGAATCTCAAAAGTACTCATGTAACGACTCTCCTTTCTTGTAAGAGAACTTATCAATTCATAGTACACCGTACACTCCTCGTTCTTGCTTTGTTTAACGACGTTCCATTGCATGAGCCTTTAACTTTCTACCCAAAGAACATGGCTACACGATGTTTGACTCCAAGAACATAAATGTTAGTTAAAAGGCTTGGAGAATGATATTAATTGCATTGATGACACAACGAGCTTTGAATAGGGGCTTAGCAAATGAGGCTTATTAAATCCTTAAGTCCTATGTTACACTATCCTAGTGAATTGATTGCCATAACGCTGGGGACATGAAGGGTCGGGGAGAGAGAGTAGCCGTATCCAATGTAACAAGGAATCATTCTTATAATCCATGTGGTCTATTCATCATATAAAGATCTAATTATGCTTTTTCCATGAATCATACCAAATGTTTTTCAAAGCATCGGTGGTTTATTGTCCACCGACCCGAGTAGAATGATTTTTATCAGCAAGAGTCGTCATAGAAACAGTGTATCAAAAAGATACTAATTGATCGACTCGTGGTAAAAGAAATTATGTTTGAATGTGTGGTTGTTGATTCATGTAAATAATTCTTTAAACTACAACAAGCACTACAACGTGATTTTTTACAATTCTCTCTCGACAAAACCAGGAAAACAAGTTTAATGTTTTACGGGATTTTACAAGTCAAAGAAATAACCGATATAATTTAGAAATTTGAGTTGATAGTTTTGACTAGTTCCATTTTTCACTGGAAAGGTTATCTAGTTCGGTTTATCAAACAAAACTAGTTCGGAATCCACGGTTCTGGTTATCTAGTTCGATTGTCAAATAAAAAAACTAGTTCGGTTCTACTGGTTTGATTCACTAGTTCGGTTCCTGCTAAATCAACTAGTTCGGTTCTAACTGAAGAAACTAGTTCGGTTCAACTTAAGAAAAACTATTCGTAACATAACAGAGATCACACATTCGGTTCCTACTAAATCAACTATTTCGTTTCTAACTTAAGAAACTAGTTCGGTTCCAACTAAAGAAAACTCGTTCGGTTCCAACTAAGATCAACTCGTTCGGTTCTACTAATCAAGCTATTTCGGTTCTTAACTGAGAAACTAGTTCGGGTTCCAACTTAGAGAAAACTCGTAGAGTCGGAGTTCAACTGAGATCAAACTCGTTCTTTCCAACTAAATCAACTAGTTCGATTCTAACTAAAGAAACAAGTTCGGGTTCCAACTTAAGAAAACTCTGTAATCGGTTCCAACTAAGATCAAACTCGTTCGGACTTCCAAATAAAAGCCAACTAGATTGGATCCACTGGTTCGTAAACTAGTCGTATTAACCTTTCGATCTATAAGTTCGTTTCCAACAGACAGGACTATTTCGGAATTTGTAACCAAAACGAAACCGAAATTTTCAAAACTAAAAAAGACACATTTTTGGATAGGTTTTTTGCAAAAAATCTGTACAACTAAGTGTTACAAACCCTATAGAAAACAAGAAAAATGACAACTTTTAAGGTTTTTAAGCCGAAAAATTTAAAATCAAGGATTTTGCTCTTTGTAAAAGGTTAGAACACAAATCAAAAGACCCACACAAAACAAAGAAAAACACACACCACTCCATGGCTCTTGATACCAATTGAAGAATACTAGTAATCTTTGATATTATGCAAGAACTAGAGAGAGAAGTGGGTTGGAAAGTTTCTAGAGAGAGAAAGATGATAATATAATATGTGTGTGAAATGAGAAGTGAAACAACCAACCACCCTCTCCAAGGCATGGAGAAGGTATATAAACTACATACATGGCAGGCCATGGGCCTTAACGGGCTTTCCATGGGCCTTGGGCCAGACTAGCTTACTAGACTAATCATTTAACAAACTACGGGCTAAGACTATTACAACTTGGAAGTGACCGATACTTTTCTTCTTTCCAACAGTTTAGAAGGTAAACCTCTTACAAGATTTCCCTTAACCAATTTATTCATGGTTTTAAAATTTGAGTGACCTAGCCTTCTATGCCAAAGTTTAGATTCATCAGATGTGGCTTTTGCAAAAAGGCAAGTTAAACCTCCTTTAGGAACTATGTTCTTTAAATCAACACTATACATATTGTTCTTTCTAGGAACTCTAAGTAAAACTTAACTTTCATCAATTAACTTAAAGTTTGGAGATAAAACAATACATGTCATTAAAATAAACACTATTCTTTTTATCACACATTTATGAGATACTAAAGAGATTAAACTTTAACTCTCTCATAAAATACACATTTTCAAAATCTAGATTACCAGTTTTAATGGTATACAATTTCTGTTATTTTTCCCTCCTTTAGGGTTCCCTCCAAAAGCAACATATCCTCCATCTATCTCTTCATAGTCTGTAAGATAGGACATGTTCCCTGTCATGTGCCTTGAGCATCCACTATCAATCACTCTTTGATCATGTAAATCCATTTGTGGATTGCCCTGCACATTAGATAAGAAAATTAGTTTCTTTTGGGGACCCAAGCCATCACTGACTTAGATCTGCCTTGTGAATCAATATAATCAAACTTTTTTAGGATGATTGATGCACTGTTGTGTTTAGAAACATGGTCTAAAACTTTATGATTTGGTTTCTAAACCCAACAAGCTGTGGCCTTAATAGCATTAAAATTATTTCCCTTAACAACATTAACTACTGCTTTTGGACTAGCAGTATTAAATTTTTTATCCCTAACAATATTAAGCCTTTGATTAATATTACTTTATTTAAAAGCTGTGTTCTTATGAATGGGACTCTTAACAGTTGAATGTGCTGTTTTAGAAAGATATGACATTGGTCTAGTAGTATTGACTATTGTTTTTAAGTTTTTTGAAATATTTTGTCTAGCAGTATTAATTGATACTAAGCCAGACTTCATTAGTACTGCTCTTGGAACCATGTTCTTTTTAGCACAGGGGTGAGTCTTTTTAGCAAAATTTTGATGATTCACCCTTTGAGCATTGTTCCAAACAGGTTTTACCATCCTTTGATTTTGAAACTGTTTTTGATGGTAATTGCAATCAACTTGCAAATGATCAAAGCTTCCACACACATAACAGGCCTTATTAAACATCTCAAAATTGCTTCCTAGTCTTTGAGACATCATATTGTTCCAATTTCTTTGATTGCCTCTTGGACTGTGAGTGTTTTGCCTATGTTTCTCAGCTTGTTTAACAGTTTTCCTAGCAGTTTTCTCTTGTTGCTTAGGTTTGACAAACTCTATCTTAGCAATACTAGGCTTAACTATTTTCTTCTCTGTTTTAGGCTGAGACACATTTCTTCCTCACTATCTGACACCCATTCTTCAATAATTGGGGCATCATCATTCTTCCTAACTATCTCAGACACTTCTTCATCAGACTTTCTATTTTCAACTACAGGCTTATTAACAAACTCATCTAAACCAATAAAAGACAAATCAGGTGTTGGAGGCATGAAATTTCCTGTGTAGGGAGCTGGAACTACATTATATTATTCATAGCCTAAACCTTTCTTTCAATTATCACCAATCTGACACTCTATGAGCTTGTTTAAAATTTCAAATGAATTTTCAAATTTATCTACATTAAATTGAATGCTATCTTTTTCTTTTTAAAGTTTTTCAAGCTTCTTCCTAAGCTCACTAATAGTTATTTCTCCTACTTGAATATCCCATTTTAAGCCATTAATGTTTTCTACATAAACAGACTCATTCTTTTTATAAAATACAAGTTTTTCTTCCACTGAATCTAAACCTGTTTTATAACCTAAAACCATTAAACTAGATTTCTCTAAATCTCTTAATAGTTGATCATTTTGAGATTTAAGTAATTTTAATAGTTTCCATACAAGATTTTGAACAATTTAAATCATTGGATACATCTGAGTCAGAACTTGAAAATGAGTAAGCCATGAGTGCATAATTATGCCCTTCCTCTGCCTGATCACTCCAGTCATATCCACCAAGACCATCACATGACACCAAAGCTGTGGAAGTAGATGTTTCCACAGGCACACTCCTTCTTGGGCTTTCCTTCTTGCTGTCTTGATTTCTTAGAGCTCTACACTCCCTAGCAAAATGTCCCCTCTTGTGGCAGTTGTAGCACTCTACTTTAGACTTATCAAAACCAATAGTCTCATTGCCATTAACAGTAAGCTTCCTTCCTGTATTCTTCAAAAACCTTCTAGCCCTCATGGTAAACATGGCCATTTGCCATCTCAAATCCATCTCTTTTATGTCATCAGGATGGATTTGTTGCAAGTCCTCATGTGCAAGTTGAGGACTATTTGGTTGACTAGCAAAGAATTAACAAATAACAACATCACTCAAGTTATCAATATTTGTAGAGTAAGCAATATTAACTTGAGTGCTAGTAGTAGTAACTCTATGAGCAGCATTAGTTCCTTCATTAGAGCTGCTAGTGTTGTTATTAGAAGAGGATACAAAAGCCATGTTCTGTGTGCTTGAACTTGAGCTAGAGATCCCTTTAACTTCTGGTTCACACACCTTGAGGTTGTTGTAGAGATCATCCATGCTCATTGTATCCAACTCAGCTTTATTCCTCCACACAACAGCATGTGTGATCCACTCAGGTGATAAACTTCTTAATAACTTTTGATTAACAACTTCTTGTGAAAGCTTTTCACCCAAAAGCTCCAACTGACTCACAAGCTTTTGAAGCCTATCAAAAGTTTCATCAAGCATATCTGAGCTTGGAGCAGTGAAGTTTTCATATTGCTGCTTTAAGAGATTCCTTTGAGTCTTTTTAGTAGCTTCATTCCCACCAAATCTCTTTTCAATAGCTTCCAGCAATAGCTTAGCATCCTTTATAGAGTTAAACTTTAACTAATGTCCATTGGGAATGCCCATCATTAAAGTACTTCTAGCCTTCACTTCTAATCTTCTCATAGCCTTTTCTTTAGCAGTTGTAATAGGCATCACTTTGATGACACCTTCTACCATTTGTGTTTTTGGCAAGGTTGCACCATTCTTTATGACTTCCCAGAGTGCATAGTCTATCATATGGATGTATAGTTCAATCCTCATCCTCCATAACTCAAACTCACCCGGTTTGAGCATGGGAACTTTTGATGCAGCCACCATGTGTGCAGAATCTTAATCCATATCTTCTAGCAAAGTTTCTCAAAGCAACAAGCTTTAATACTACTGATAAGTGTAAAATACACATATCCATTTATGCTTAAAATAGCCCAATTAAACCCAAAACACAGTGAAAAATGGCAAAAATATACTTGTTTTTGTGTTATGTGTGTGCAGGTACGGATATATCAAAAATCACAAGAAAACCGTCAAAAACGGGCAAGCACGGACACGAGAACGGAAGAGTTTACAAAAGCCGGAAGCCAAAGCCAGAAAAAGTCAAATCTACAGTCAACTTCAGTCAATCTTGGTCAACAAAAGTCAACAAGACCCAAAGTGTTTCAAAATAACCCCTCAACTTTCAGAAAAGTCCAAAAATAGTCCCTAAACCCTTATTGGGCCTCAAAACCCTAAAGACCCTACCCGGATCCAAAGCCCATTACTTAGCCCAAAATCCTAGCCCATTTACCTTTTCATAAACCTCAAGGACCATTTCTGTTAAATATGAAAGTCCTTTTATACCTAGGTCCTTTATAAACCAAACACAAGGACTTAAATTGCAAATAGTCCAAACTTCCAACGAATTTAACCCCGTTTTCAGTTGTAAAAAGGCGCGAAGAATAAGTCACTATTCACCCATCGTCCCTAGCTTTCACCATAGGTAAATTAAAGGGCTTTTTGAAATTAAAGGGTACGAAGGTCTATTAAAGGGCTATCTTACACAATAGCAAGGTCAAAACAGTTTTATCAAAGCTCTCATTGGCTCATTGGCTCAAGCAAGGATCGTGTACAAGAGGGAAAGCACAAGTGAAGCTCAATTTTTACACTAAATGCTCTCACACAACTAGCACAAGCTGTCACATCAAAGAATGACAGCTTGGCAATCCGTGTGAGTGTGCATATGATCCAACGGCTAAAACTTAAGATCCAATGATTGAAGAATTGAAGGGTGTAGATTAAGAGGAGCGTGCAAAGACTCAAAGGCCTAGAAGCTTCACTATGGTGCTATAAATAGCACCCTCATCACACACACATGGGGTCGTCTTTTTTCTTTTCTAGCCTTTTCACCTAGTGTAGCCTTAGATTCATGCTTATTGTAATTTTCATTTTAAATCAGTTGTAATTGTCTTTTATCTAATGTAATCAAAGTTTTAGTTAATGAAAACTTAGTAACTGCTTTTAATTTCTCTTAAATCTCTCTTTAACCAAAAGCTCTCAATAAGCCAAACTGTCTAATAAGCTCAATTCAGCTCTCAAGAGTCTATAAGCTCTTGATTTGAGCTTAATTAACCTTAATCATACTTATAAACTTAAGAACCAGCTTAAAATCTATATATTACCTTTGCTTAAGAAGTGGAAAGCTTAAGGAAGGGGAGCTTAATTTGGAAGAGCTCCCAAGGACTTTACTCCTAGCTTATTTATAAGCTAGGAGAGCTTGTAGCAGCTTAATTAGTATTAGCTTCTGTTTAGCTGAAGTTTAATGTAAGTTTCCTTTTAAATTCCTTGTCTCTTTACTTATTTAGCTTAAATTGCTTATTAGAGTAATACTGCTTATTTGCTTATTCTACTAGCTTATTAGTGCTTAATTCTCTCTACTTGTGCTTATTAGTCATTAATCTTAATCTGTTTTTAGCCTTATCATAATAGATCTTAGTTTTTCATAGTTTGTCTTAATAAACCATAAAAACCAAAAATACTAGTTAGCATAATCTTAGACCTTTAATTCTAGCTTAATTCAGTTGATAGTTTATGTTAATTAAGCTAGTTAAAAGCTGTTTATGATCTGATGTCAAGGGTTTAATAAGTAGAATTGATCTTAAAAGCTTCTTCAAAACTGTCATGAATCTTAAGGGGTGTTTGGCATAAGCTGAGTTTGACCACCAAAAGTCAAGATAAGTTGTGGATTTTGCTTAGGACAGTTTTAAAATCATTTCTAAACATTAGTACAATAGTTTTTAAAAGTTAGTTTTCAAAATCTCAAAAGTTTGAGCTTATTATCTTAAGCTTTGCACCAGGGCACTTTTTTTTCCTATTCCTTAAGCTTGAGAAAATTTGATCTAAGCCTTCCAAGGCTTAGATTTTGCTTGCATTGTATTTTTGCACTCAATTGGAGTGTGTCTAGTGCAGCTATTACCCTTTAGGTAACCTGCACTATTGTTTTGCACTTGTGCAAAGTGCATCAGTAGGAACTAAGGTGTTCCTACTGTCACTTTTGGCTTAAGTTCAAACTAAGTAATAATAGGTTTTAGCTTCTAAGGTTAGAGTAGGATTTAGATTAGGTGTAGCTTAATTCATTTTAAGACTTATTTTCAGTTTCAAGTTATTTACTGTTGTACATATGCTTTTTTAAAAGTCATTTAAGAGGTCAATAAAGCCCAAAATACAGTTCTTAGTTTATGTTGCTTTCTAAGTTTTAATTTCCTTGCTTATAACTGAAGTTTTTTATATGGATTTGTTTACTTAGCATATTTATAGGCTTAAAGTGTTTTCAAAAGCTGAGTGTGTAGTATAGCTATTGAGCAATTGAGCATATAGATTTTTTAAGTCTTATTATCTTGTTTCCTGAGTATGCTATTAGACCACATTTTTCAGCTATCTTTAGTGTGTTTTAGCTATCATCTCTTTACTTAATTTAGTTTAAGTACCATCATTAAGCTTTCTATGCTTCTTTTAGTTTTTAAGTTTAAGTTTTATTTTTTGCTTTTTCTATTTGTTTAAGTAAAACCAAGGGCAAGCTTTCTTTCTGAAACGTTACTTCATAAGTGTTTTAAAGAGTTATTTGTATTTTCTGATAAAAATGGCTCAGTTTTAAAGTTGTTTAAAATCATGTTTTTAATAAGTTTAGATATTTAAATTTGTTAAAAGAAAGAAAAATAAAAATTGCAAAAAGTTGGGGTTTGCCTGCCTCGAACCCACGACCTCCCTCTTATATGCCATACGTGTTAACAAGTGTGCTACAATAGCTCATCCGTTATCCTCTCTTTCCATTTAATCTTTAAACACGTTTTCATTTCCCTTTTAGCTTATAAGCCGTAGCTTAACTACGAGCTTATAGAGCTTATTTGTTAAGCTGAAACTTTCTTTTTATTTTTCTTTAAATCTTTGTTGCATTTTAGATTTTACCTGAATTTTTCAGATTTTTTCCTTTTATTTTACAATTTCTAGGATTTTTCGAGAGTTTAAATTTTAGAAAATTCATAAAAAATAGAAAAAAGTTTCAAAAAAATACAAAAAAATAGTTTTTAGTTTTATAAAAAATAGCTTTAGGTTTACATTCAGTAAAATCATTTTCACCACTTTTAGATTTTAATTTTCATTTTTAAGCTTTTATTTTTAATTTTAAAAATAGGATTTTAATTTTAAAAATAGTTAAAAATAGTTTTCTGAGTTTTTATGTTATTTTAGACTTTTCTAAGTTTAAAAATCATTTTTCCAAATTTTTAGTACTTAATTTGCTATTTTTTAGGATTTAATTAGATTAAAATAGATTTAAATTCATAATAAATTCAAAAATAATCAAAAAAATGTTTTTCTTTTTCCTAAAATTTTCTTTTGTCCTATCTTAGGTTTAGAAATTTAGTTTACATTTTTAGGAGTTAAATTTAGTTTATTTGCTTATTAGTCGCGTTTTATTTGTTTCCCGTTAATCATTAAGTGTTTTAATTGTTTTTGATTGCTTGTTTTTAATTAGTAGTTATAGAAAACCAAATCAATCTTCGAACCCATTCAAATCAGTATCCAATATCAAGTGAGGTTTCAATTTCTTAAATCGTTGGGAAAACGACCCGAGAAATCATACTTTCCGGTAAACATACGTATATTATATATTATATATATATATTTTAAAGAGTGAATTTTCCTTAGGGAATATTCTTAATTGCTCTTGTGATATTATATATTAGTGTATATTTTAGCGTATCAACCACTTGTTGGTCCCACTTCAACACTTCTATAGATCGAATTCCTTAAACTTGTTTAAGGTTTAGTTATATTAGATAAATCTAACACAGCTATAGTAGAAACTTTGTGTGAATGTATTAAAGATTATGCGGAATCTAATCTTTAATAAGAAGAATTTTCAATGGAACTGTAAAACACAATGAACATATAATTCAAAAAAACATAAAAGCTCCAATATTATTAAGCAAATAATATGAATACTCTCAAAGTATTAGGGTTACAAAGACCTTGAAGCTATGATAATTCTATGAGTGACTCGTTTGGTTTTGATACATGTGTTGGTATATCAAAATCTATGCCCTAAGACCTCCTTTTATATACCAAGGAGTCCTAAACGGCTTACAATACTTTCCTAAGTAATCATAATCTTTTAAACAAATAACTTATACATATCTTTTACCAAAATATCTCATACAAATCACATAAGCAGTACTAACTAACTCAGCAGTACTAACTTCTTCACTGCAACATTAACTCCTTCAGCAACATTAACTTTGTACTAGCAGTAGTAACTTTTATACTAGCAGTACTAACTACTTGGCAGTTTTTATTCTAAGTCTCTGAGCAGTCTCAACTTCCACTAGCAGTAGTAACTTCCTCTAGCAGTAGTAACTTTCTCTAGCAGTAGTAACTCTTCAAGCAGTTTTTGTATTAACAGTAGTAACTTTACACTAGCAATACTAACTGTGTACTAGCAGCAGTAAACACTTAGAATAATTTTCATTGAAATTCTCCAGCAGCACTAACTTTGACTGAGCAACATTAACATCAATAAGATCAACAGTAACTCCAAACAGCATCAAGAAGTTTTTAATCCCAACACTAATCCTATATTAGTTCTACTTCTAATTCTAACAGGTAAAAGGGGGTTTTCAGTCTGAGAGACTGGCACGGTTTGGTGGTGACTACAATTAATTTAAGACACTTTAACCCACGCAAGCAAATTAACAAAAGATAAAAGAGCGGTCAAGCCTTATGATAGAAAACTGTATTAGCCATCATTAATCCGATTAGAAGTTGGTTTGTTTATTAAGTGCAATGATTACTTATCTCGAGGTGGCATATCATTCTTAAGACTTAGGCGGGACTTCTTCCTAAGACCTAGACACATTAATTCTGTCATAATTAAAGCATCCGTATAAACCATCCTTATATATTGATTATAATTCATCTTAGGGATTAAAGCAATGGTGATCTTGTTAAACCCTAGCTCATAGAGACTTTACCCACTTACTGCTTAACGGCGATTTATACACTAGTAGTCCACTAACCAAATATTTACCAATTAATTAGAACGTACTCGTTGATCCCAAAGGTCACCTACCGGTCCAACTAAGCTCACAATCTAAAGGCAAAGACAGGTCGTTAATTATGATCCTATTGGTCTAGATGTATTAATTATTATATGGAGAGCTATCCCGGCATCTAGATTACTTGGTCCGTATCACTAGATCCAGTTGAATAATAGGTCGCATATTAAAGAACATAAACAAGTATAAATTGATAAACATAAACAAGCGTACAACGATAAATTAAGCAATCGAGATATAAATAAAACCAAACATTCAGATCTTCATAATAATGGCTAATACCCGAAGGTATTAGCCTTCAAACATCATAATTAATACAAGAGTAATGGCTTAGCCAAGGTAAACTAACCGAGTTAACGAATAATACCAAAAACTGAACAATTACAAAAGTATAAGAAATTACACGTTGTCTCCTATGGATTGGAATGCGTTGCAAGACCTCTTCTGCTCTTTTTCTCATTTGAAAATTGACTTTTGTGGTTTAGGTATCGAGAATATAATTTAGCACACCTAAAACTCGTTTTTGAGTTTTCTATTTATAAGGCCTGGAGTCGGTGTCGATACGGCGTATCCAATGTGTTGGATATGGCGTATTGGGGTTTCTATTCATCAGGTTCTTTAAATTGCTCCTAGGTGGTCAATATTTGTTTGAAAATTTTGTTTTAAGACCATCCCAAGTTGTAATTGAACCAGTTGGTTTGTTTCTCAGCCAACGGCTTGCGGCTCTAGTTAAGGACATAGGGAATGCTCTAAGCATCACTTGGTCTATAGTAATATTTGGAATGTAGAATAGATTGATGATCTCAAGAACTTTCTCAATGTGGTCGTTCGCATCTTCATGATCCGAACCACTGAAAGTGTTAGTACGTAGTTCTTTGAGAAATTGGCCCTTTAGTTCAAAGTTATCATTGTCTTTAATTTTAGGCCTAGCAACTCCCGATCCGTAGTCGGCTCGAGTTTTGCTCATGTATTGCTCCATGGTTTCCGCCATTGTTTCTGCAACTTCTTCCTTCAAGTATTCCGGATCAGAAAATAAATTGAAATCAGGCAATCTTAATTCGTCAAGACTTAGTGTCTTGAAGTGCCTCCTAGATGATCGAAATTCTCGTTTTAGATCCTTAAAAGGTGTGAATAGTTCATTCGTTGAACTACTTGTCATGTACTACCTGAAACAAAGGATAAACAATCAGTAGGATAGGCTTAAAAGAAAGAAAACACAGATTTACAGAATCGAATGTGGAAAGCTACTATTACTGTTTCAGATGATCAATACGCCGTATTCAATAGAAGTGAATACATCGTATTAATCAGTTGAATGAATATGATGTATTGGACAGAATGTTGGATACGCCATATCCGATGGAAGTGGATACGCCGTATCGAGTTATCGACCAGAACAGTGTATTAGGAAAACAATTAAATTAAACACACAAATATACAAGCAAACAATTAAACTAACAAATATACAAAATATACAAGAATATACACTAATCTAATTTATACTACTCCTAAGGTTTAGATCTAATCTAATAACCAAAATATAACATAAAAATCAAGAATAAATTTCACTCCCCGGCAACGGCGCCAAAAACTTGATGTGTCGTTGTGTGGTGTATATTTTTTTGATTCAAGTTTTAAATTTATATTTTGCCGACTTAACCAAAAACAAAACTTTAATGGGCAGTGTACCCGGTCGGTGGTAGATTCGTGGTAAGTAGGGTGTCGAACACTTGAAGCGAGGTTAAATCTCTCAATTTATTAATATTTTGGTTATCTAATATAAGTTAATTCTAATCTAAGTCAAACCTATGCTTACCCTATGTTAGTTCTACTCCTAATTCTAACAGGTAAAGGGGGTTTTCAGCCTGAGAGACTGGCACGGGTTTGGTGGTGACTACAATCAGTTCAAGACACTTTAACCCACACAAGCAAATTAACAAAAAATAAAAGAGCGGTCAAGCCTTATAATAGAAAACAGTACTAGCCATCATTAATCCGATTAGAAGTTGGTTTGTTTATTCAGTGCAATGATTACTTATCTCGAGATGGCATATCATTCTTAAGACTTAGGAGAGACTTCTTCCTAAGACCTAGACACATTAATTCTGTCACAATTAAAGCATCCGCATAAAGCATCTTTATATATTGATTATAATTCATCTTAGGGATTAAAGCAATAGTGATCTTGTTAAACCATAGCTCATAGAAACTTTACCCACTTACTGCTTAACGGCGATTTATACACTAGTAGTCCACTAACCAAATCTTTACCAATTAATTAGAACGTACTCGTTGATCCCAAGGGTCACCTACCGGTCCAACTAAGCTCACAATCTAAAAGCAAAGATAGGTCGTTAATTGTGATCCTATTGGTCTAGATGTATTAATTACTATATGGAGAGCTATCCCGGCATCTAGATTACTTGGTCCGTATCACTAGATCTAGTTGAATGATAGGTCGCATATGAAAGCACATAAACAAGTATAAATTGATAAGCATAAATAAGCATACAACGATAAATTAAGCAATCGAGATATAAACAAAGCGTTACATTCAGATCTTCATAATAATGGCTAATACCCAAAGGTATTAGCCTTCAAACATCATAATTAATACAAGAGTAATGGCTTAGCCAAGGTAAACTAACCAAGTTAACAAATGATACCAAAAACTGAACGATTATAAAAGTATAAGAAATTACACGTTGTCTCATATGGATTGGAATGCGTTGCAAGACCTCTTCTGCTCTTTTTCTCCTCTGAAAATCGATTTTTATAGTTTAGGTATTGAGAATATGATTTAGCACACCTAAAACTCGTTTTTGAGTTTTTTATTTATAAGGTCTGGAGTCGGTGTCGATACGGCGTATATAATGTGTTGGATACGGCGTATTGGGGTCTCTTAAAGTAGGGACCACGTTTGATATCTTCCAAAATATTCACATACTATATCTCCAATACGGCGTATTGGTCTTCTCTGGATACGGCGTATTGATCATGGATCCTTTATGGTCTTTGGCGAGTGTAGGCACAGATACGTCGTATCTTTCTTGATGGATATGGCGTATTGGTTGTCAGAACATTAATCTTCAAAATATCTTCGTTTAAGCTCCAGAATGCGCGCCTTTTGCTAATATTCACCAAGTACTCCGTAATTACTGCAATTCTCAAATACAAACGATTAAGTAACAATTCTTTGCAATAATTATACAAAATGGGTTAAATACATGGGATAAATGATGCTATAAAATAGACATTATTTGATGTCATCAAGGAGTAACAAGGGTTAAATAACTAGAGTGTGTACAAGATTTGGTAAAGCGAAAACAAATTTTGGGTTGTGTTTTGGGGTTTTGTGGGGTGTGGCCAAACACAAAGAACCACAAAGGTGGTTTGTTTTGATATCTAGCAATTGCATTCCACTTTGTGAGTGTTCTATTTAATTTTTATGTTGATTTGAATATATATATATATATATATACTTGCATGTGTCGATTTTGTTGGAAACACAAAAAGTGTCGGTCACTTCCAAGTTGTAATAAGTCTTAGCTCGTAGATTGTGTCATGTTA